>LOND01004770.1:11543-30371 GCA_014220965.1 Paragonimus kellicotti
ACGTAAAAGGTGTATAACTCTTGCGGGCGAATGGCTGCACATGTACGTATCTGCATTCGACTTTCGGTATGGATTATTTGGATGACCTTTAGGAAATACCAGTGCGTTTTCTAGAATAGACTCATTTGCAAAAAATCTTGGGTTTCAGCTAAACCTGGGCATCTACAGAAAAAATCTACCAAATACGGTAAGCGCTCTAGCAGTTGAAGTACGGAATCACACTTGGAGTCAGTTACCCACTTGTCACACTGTTTGATATGGAATCCACTAAGTATCCAGGGGATCGAATTCCTCGGCCGGACTTTCCTGGTAGTTCATACTGCAGTTCACCAGCACCAGTAGTGAACATTAAAATTGTATTGCTGATAATTAGTTTGGCAGTTTTGATAATTTAGAACAGACCCCGTTGCAAAGATTCTGGGTTTACACTGGGCTCGAACGGGCGGGAAAAAGAACGACCGTGCTAGAAGGACAAAGTATTGAGATTATCCATATTCTATCACACAAAAACGTCGTTGATAGGCACATGCTTATAACTTGTGTCTCGATAGCCTCAATGCCAAGAAGGAGAATGATGGCGCTTCTCGATACGCCTGAGATGTGATCTTGAACTCTACTGTTGACAACCCTGTTTGGCGTTGATTTAATTGCTCTTGACTAGTGCATATCCCTTTCTATGATCGGAACCGAAGGGCGGCTTCAGTGTTTAAATTCAGCTGTACTGTTTACCAAAAAATCAACAGCGTCACTACTTGCTGCGAGAGGGTGAAGCTTTTTCTGCCATGCTGATATCACGTTGGTCCTCGTGGCCATGAGCCATGCCAAACAATGAAATAAGGTAGTGTGTTGTTAGCATTAACACTATGGATACTGGCAGAATTGGAACCGCTGATCTTGTCGGGATTTCTTGCCAAGCGCTTCGTCGATTGGTCCATGTCAGACGGTCCCAGTCAACTTTGGGTCTGTCAGATGTTGTACTGAACGTTGATTGAATAAACGTGGCTGTTTTTATAGTTCATCCTAGATCAAAGGAGTCTCCGTGTTGGGACACGTCACATATTGGATACGACGTTAAAGAGGTAATTGACCTGATTACACACATGACAGGTTCAACAGGGTAATTAAGGAATGTGTACGGACGAACGCATTGGAGGTGCAGGTATGGATTTATCATGATGTTCCAGTTGACCGAACAGTGCCCTGTCAATTTCGACTGAGGTCATTCGAACCCCTACCCACTGTACAGCCGTCGCCATGTACGGTGAAGAGGTCCATGTTATCATTGACTCGCCTTGCTTCGGAATCTCCACTCGAACACTCCTTCCTCCAGCCTGCAGAGCTACAACGTGATTAAGTCTACATCTCATCTTTAATCGATCATTATCTGAAACATACCAAGGACCCCTCGTTGGTGAAACAACTCAAGCAGTACTTGAAGTTTAGCACCAAGCTTGCCGAAGCTAAAACAACTGTGGACTTTCTCGCACAATGTATCGAGAGGAACGAGTACCCTGCCATCTACTGGAGATCTCTTCGTCGTAACAGGGTTCATCCTACCAGTAAATCGTTGAACCGATACGCACGTAACGAACAGGACACGCGGGTTTCCCAATTAGCTGAACTGGAACGAAACAAGGCTCAACGTTATCACGTAGTAGAGAATCTGTCAGCCGATGAAAGAACCGCCTTCGAGTCTTACGTGCAGAAAATTGTAGAAAGATCACTGGAGAGAAAAAAGACATGGTTACTCTCCACAGTCAGTCCGAAAAAGCCGCAGATGCAATTTCCAGCCCAACCAGAGCGGTATGTTCATAACTTTTGCTCATTGACCTTGAGTAAGCCGTTGATTGAAATTTTGTCGCTTGGCCCGAAATTCTGTTGCCCAGGTGGTAAAGTTAAGCAGCTAGATCTGGAAGTTCAGTTTGAAAACTTCAACGGTCAGTTACGAGATTTACATCCGTCTTCCGAACGCTTTAAATCCACCCTCGTAAACGCATGTTACAAGTATTTAAGTTATAAGACCTCATCGTTTGGACTGCTTACAAAATCCCACTTGGAGGCGCTGAAGGTTTTAAAAAATGATCATTCTGTTATGTTATCGAAGCCGGATAAAGGAGCAGGAATTGTTCTGTTGGATAGGGCCGATTACGTTGCCAAAATGTCAAACCTCTTGTCGGATAGAACGAAATTCCGCACGGAAAAGGCTGGTAAAGATAAGACCTTAGCAATAGAAAAGAGATTATCACGCATGCTGCGCAGAATGAAACAAGCTGATTCCATTAGCACCTATGTATTTGATCGTATACGTCCGACAGGATCTCGTATTCCGCGGTTATACGGCCTGCCTAAGATACACAAGGACGGAATACCACTCAGACCGATACTTGACATGTGCAACTCCCCCTACCATGCAGCTGCACAGTGGCTAGTAGAAATTCTGGAACCCGTGAGAAAGAAATAATTACTTACAGTCTAAAAGATACGTTCGAATTCGTGGACTCTTCGGCAAACCTTAACGTAACGGACAAGAAAATGCTGTCTCTTGATGTATCGTCGTTGTTTACTAACGTACCGTTGACAGAAACCATTAACTTTTTATGTGAATACATCGAGAATCACCAAATTAATATTGGACTGCCGCAGAAGATCTTAAAGAATTATTATTGTTCTGCACAAGCAATATCCAATTTCAGTTTAACGGAGAGCTATATCGTCAGGTTGATGGTGTTGCTATGGGCTCTCCACTGCACATCTTCATGAGCATGCTTGAAAACAACAAGTTGGATGAGGTGATTAAAGGAACAAGCTATTACCGAAGATATGTAGACGATATCTTTTGCGTAGTAGACAGTTTAGAAGACCTCAGAAATTACTAGACATTTTTAACAAGGCTCATAACAACATTAGATTCACGATGGAGGAAGAAATTAATGGGCGAATGTCCTTTCTTGACGTGGCACTGATACGCAGACCAGATGGTTCACTACAGAGGAGCGTATTTAGGAAGAAAACATGGACTGGTCAATACCTGCACTTTCCATAGCTACGTACCACTCAGTCTCAAACGTGGTCTGATACGTTGTCTGACGAACAGAGCAAAGAGGATCTGTACAGATGATACGATAGAGGAGGAATTAAAGAATTTACGGGAGATTCTTAGTAATAACGCCTACCCAGAGAAGTTCATCGACAGTAACATGCAGGATAGACAACCGCGACCCTCAGTGGACGTTGCCGATAAGAAGAACGTCTACTTATCGTTGCCATTCAAGGGTGACTCAGTGGCAGAGTTGATATCACGTCAAATCGCCAATGCTATCAACACGACTTATTATGCCGCTAGCTCTGTGGTCACATTTCACTCAAAACGGGCGGTTCCACTGAATTTGAAGGATAACGTGCCTAATAATGTTGCCTCTTTTTGATCTATTCATTTGACTGTTCCTGTGGTTCAGCATACATAGGTCGCACTACTAGGCGTTTATCCGAAAGAATCCGTGAACACTGCCCCGCCTGGCTTCACTCTGGGACAACAAAACGCATTAGTTCATCCATTCTGGCCCATTTGATCGACTGTAATCAACACAGACACGAAGACAGCATTTCGTACCGTCTATCGCGTCCCGGCCACCTTGTCGCGAAAGGTCAAATCCTGTCGATAGCCGAGGCGGTCGCAATCCGACTACGTCACCCGGATCTGTGTGTGCATAAACAATTCGTTCAAACTCTGAGGCTTCCTTGGCCGAACACGGCCGCCCAACCCGTGAAACAATTTGTCCCCGTCCCACTGTCCCAGCCTGATTAACACTGACTAACTAGGATCAACTTCGTTTGTGTTCCTAACCACAGCGAAGTAGTGTTAATCTTTTATCCACGTGACGCCATAGAGATAATGTTGTTTGGATGCATGACCGATGAACTGTGGGTGGGTTACTGACCAAACAGTACACGTTCATCAACCTAAATCAATTTTTGAGCGATAGCAATTTATTTCTGTTTACTTGTATGATCCGTGACTGATGAGCGCTACTAGTTGCCCTGTCTGTTTCTCTCATATGTGTTGATGGCAAGTGCAAATGCTGAGTATGTGATTTTTCATTCTCTTATCAGAGTACGCTGGCTAGTGTTCTCATGTTATCTAAATTATTTAAAGAAAAAAAATCAGTAAACACACCTGTGTATTCAGTAACGACCTTTGTTGTCTGGTTAGAAACACGAATACATCGTTTCAGCTTGTCTATTCCCCTTACTTTATTCACTGCTATCTTTCCTATCTCCCCCTCTCCTGTTTACAGGCTGCGGGTATTAGAGATTGCGTAACATGATAGCAATCTTCTGTTCTCATCAAAACGCGCAGGCTGGGCCATCAATTGATTGCTTGTTATCACATACAGCTTTTGTTGACTGAAACCAAATCGGATAATTTTGGTGCGAGAGAGATCCACGTGAACGTTCAATTTGTATGCGATTTTCTTCACAAATCATGCTAATAAACAATCGTTTTGTTATACAGAATTGAGCACTTTTGCATCTCCCGCGCAGCGCTGGTTCCAGCAGTGGTCGGGAATCCTAAGTTGTCCTACCCACACAACATCTTCTGATAGAAAGGAATCATTTCCAGTTGTCCATTATTTTTATAACTGGATATGTGAATTTTCGTCTCATTCAAACTTCACTCTGTGAATGACTGTCATACTGTAAGCTTCTCTTCCATGAGCATCAGATGCGCCTAGTTTTTTGACACTTGTGGTTTTCCTGTACGTCCTGTCCGATGATCTTAGATGCAAATGGACCGAGCTGGGATTAACTTCTGCTTAGTCTCCCTCGTACCTTTCTTCCAAGTTCCCGCGATCGATTGAGAGAAAACCTCAACAGTATAGAGAGAGGATATGTGTCAAATGATTGCTTTTGAACGTAGCGACGATGACTACATACATTTGGAAGTACATATTTCCCTTAATTACAAAGCCTCATTAACAAAGATTACCTAGAGGATTCAAGGCCAGCCTCATAACGATCGTATGAACACCATGGTTATGTGGGTACTTCTTATAAATTTTTATTTGTTAATGTTTCTCCTTGTAAAGTACCACCGTACGGTTAAACTGGACGCAGACCGCCGAGGCCACCTTGTTAAGGGGAGTGGTTTGCATCGGCGATGCTCTGGACACTCGTAATGTGAATGACGCGTATGTTGGTCTGGTTGCTGTTGCGGAGCGTGAAACAGCTACACGGTTGATCGTCCATAATTTGGAGGATTAGTACATTACGGTCTATGGTAAAAAAAAAACACCTCTGCCATCGAGCGTCAACGGTTAGCTGTAATTTTTATCCTTCATTTTAACGTGAATCACGCCAGTCAATTTTGTTACGGTTATCGATTGGTACACTTGGTTATTTTGGAACATTGGAAACTAGACAAAACTTACTTGAGAAATCCATGTAATTGCTTTTGGAATCTCTGAACTTTTAGCTCACAGAACGAAACAGATGCACAAGTTTGCCAGCTGGTACAGCCATCAGCATCTGGGCTTGCTCTTATTTGCACATTCATTGGCGCGTATTTGTCGCCTCAGACAATTAGTTGGTGGCCACTTAGCAGACCGAGTTTCAATAGAATTCTTAATTGTGCCCCAACTTTAGCTACAGTTATCCACTCGATTACACCATTCTATCACATCAACTCGTCACCATTGTGATCATGTGGAGCATACGACGACTGTAGTTGTTTGACCGAATGGATCAGGGCGTTTTGAAGTTACCACTCTGTCATTATTTATCTGTTTAGCTTCGAATCGAACCAGTAGACTAGATGTGTCTCTCTCGTCCACCTGCACATATGCACAGCTGTCTTCGTTTCTTTCATTAAATAAACAATGCATCTTTTTGAACAAACGAGACGTAATACGATATAGGCAAATAGTGTAAAAAAAAATACTTTATACAAAAAATCAGCTGTCAAAGCTGCGGACAGTCGCATAAGTCATACTCGATTGTGATTAGTGGGCCCAGAGTTACGCCTAAGATTCATTGCTTCCAAATGCCCAAACAATGAACGAGCTCACACAAACTGCAACCATAAGACAGAGATTAGGCTAAACAGAATGAGGGTCGAACAGGTTTTTGCGAATCGCGCACTGCTGTAAAGACCAGCCTCGTATCGATTCGCAATCCCTTCCAGGTTTTCGACTAATTGCAAAAATCGCCGACCGAGCCATCGCTTGTATGTCTGATTTTCCCAAGGAATTAGGCTCAAGCTTTCCGTGTCGTCAGAGAAAATGAGATCTTTGTGACCGAAGCCGGAATCGAACATTTGAAATATCGGATTTCTGCCAAGGAAGGAAAAAAAATTGCCTAGAGAACGATTTCAAACCAGGTTATGTAGAAGGCACATAACGGAGAACACATGAAAATGATGTTTTGCAATGTGACGCAAGACAACCGTACATAACCTCTTGACAACACAATGAAAATATTCTATTTAATCTAAAAAGAATGCTTCATGAGAAATGTTTCTCGTTGATCCCCAAATTTCTACGGTCAAGTCTGACCAGGTCCGGTTGTATCCATGCTGTCGACTAAGCGATTTCCGTTCCCCTGATAGCTCTTTCATCATGAGCACAAAAGAACTTTGTTGCTATGTTGTAGTTATCTTTGCCAATCTGAACGCGTATGATGCTATCACCTCTGTTGTGTAGCTTTGAGTAGACGACCGCATTTTCCTGTTACACGGGAATAATACCATTGATTCAACTTTCTCGCCTATATTTTTTACGCCGTCTTGTTTAGAGTTGTGACTGAGTTTATTTTCCAAACACTGATTCCGCTGCTAACTTTCCTACCCTTCGAAATAACTATCCAAATAACCAAACCGGTTAAAAATCCTCGAACTTTCATCATCTAGTTGTCGCAGTAATCAAACACTAACTTTCACATCAAAGCATTGAAACCTATTCCAAAAGCATCGAGCAGAGTGGAAAATTCACCTAGCCAATGATCCAGATCTCTAAACTTGTCAACCAGTAGTTAAGTTGTCACCATAGTCCCCGTCGCCCAGTTTCCCCTCGGGAAGGACATCAATGCCTGGATCGTATGTGTATCACAGACATTGGTCTAGTATTTCGCCTATGAGAAAAATTTATAAAGAATGGAAAAAAGAGCAACCGTGATGAAGATCACGGTTTGTTTGGACTGTGATTTGCAATACCCTGTAGACCCTGACCTGAGCTGACGTATTGAAACAGAACGCCAATAATATGTTTAAGAACTTGATGGGCATTTTCCAGTACCTTGGAAATTCCAAAAGTGTAGATCGATCAATCAGGTTAAGCTCACTTGTGTTTTCAAGAACCACAGTGCTTGTCGGCCAGTGGTGCCTTAGACGTTGCCATAGGACCTGACGGTGATCCAAAAACTGATCTACACACCCACATCTTGAGCGAAAATCCGTCTGGTTTTCTATAACGTCTGCTTCCCGTGCTCCTAATTCCAAGGTTATGGTAGTATTCTAAAACTTGAGGCATCTCAAGTGACTAGAAAGTGTTTTTTGCAAACGTGAGGGTCGCATTTTTAAGACCACGGTTCTTGATGCTTTAGTCCACGTCTGTGTAAAATAGTCGATGTGGTTTGAAAGTGTTTTGAAGTCTTCGATCATCGATGTTAGCATTCAGTTGTACGTATGGAAAAGCATCAAAGGATAATCAGGCTGGACGTTCGGTGTCAGGTTTTTGTTGGTGAGAGTCGAACATATTCACTCCCACAGACCCCAAAAATCTATAGGATCCAAATATTTCAAACTCTTAAGGTGAACGTCAGCCATTCGTTCACCATGTCGGACATTCTTCATCCAGCCGAAAACTCACTGGTGTGAGGTGGACAGTCGACGATTTTACGATGGGAATCGAAACGAACCGTCAACGTGTTGGGAAGGCACGCGGTGTATATGCTCCGCACGGAGCTACTCGCGATCCATCCGGCTCCTAGCTGGGAACTCTAGGAACGTAGCGGCCAGTCAGATTCGTTGGTGCGAACATCCTTGTTTGACCAAGTTGTCTGTGAAGTAGGAACAATTAATGAAGCAGCGCAATGAGAGCCACACTTCGGTCTCTTGTTCGCAAGGTATAGGCATGTTCATGCTGATTGGTTGAGTTTAGATATAGGACGATATCTGAAATAAGGCCGATCCTCTCTCTTCTGTTTTCAAACTAGGGTTTGTTATATTTATCGTGGTTGCCTGGCCGTCAGGCATCAATTTCAGCCATGGCGTGACACTCAACCACCGACCTTTTCCTTCTATTTTAATCCCCAGGTTTTCTGCCTTCTCCGTGCCCTCGGTTGATAATTGTTTTCTAAAGCCAAGACAACTGATAAATATTCGATATCTGCACTCTCCGACAGGTCGATCAGCAGGCTGCCCTGACAGGTACTCCCACAAGTCTGGAGGTTGATGTGTGCTGCGTGTCGGTGACGAGAGTCTGGAATTCTAGCCCGGTTATCTAGTTGAGTTTACCTCTAGCTAACTGTCGATCCACACACACCTCTCAGGGTCTCTGGTGACGTCGCAGTTGAATCTCGTAGTTAAGCTGGAATTAGAATCACATTCAGGTCGAAAACAGAACGATGTTTCGGTCGAGCGGATCCCAGTGAACAATCGTTTGTACGCTATCAAAATACATCGGCCAAAGTTAGTCAACACAGACCAGAAAAGCGTTGCATATTCATTATATCGACGTGCGCTCCCATGGATAGATGTTCGGATGTTACCAAGGATTCGTTCTACAACGACCTCCTTGATCTTCCAAAGCAGGCTAAACACCACGACATCATCACTCTAGCCGGCTTTTCCAATGTTCAGCTTGGTCGTGTTTCTCCGGAAGAGAAGTGGCTGTTGTCTGAACACAACGTACTAACAACGGCAAAAGACTGCTGCAGCTGTGCGCATCTCAGTTTGCACGGTTCGAGTATCGCATTTTAACACCAGAAAAGGCATTGTGTCACATAGAGACCACTCAGTTTTTCTCAGTCACGGACACAAATCGAGCATATAATAGTGAGTCACAGGTGAAGCCATCCTGTTAAAGACTGTCGTGCATTTTTGAACAATCACTTGAATCTAGATGGTATCGTTGTGCGTGCATAATTTGTTTTGTCATTTGCTCAGATATTATACGTTCTGCGAAACAGTTGATTGGCATGCGAGCGAAGTGATTGGAAAGAACGCTCATCTGGAGACAATGGTAAACAAATTGTCCAGTTCCACTCAGTTACAAGAACCTAACCAATACTGGGAACATGTGGCAGTAGCTCGGGAAACTTGCTGTGAACAGGTTTGCTCCAAGAGAGCTGTGTAATTGCAACAGAATGAGATTTCTGTCGCATCGATAAACCTTATGAAGAAGGATCACTCGATCCCAGCTTGCTCTGAATAGGACAGCCACCGATAAGAGCTTAAACGCAGGCTGACTAAAAGCTTACGTGCATACCGTGAATATCACTCGGTCGACCCACCGAAAAAAAGGGCGAGTATTGTTATCTGTGATCAGTAGAACGTCATTTCCCCTTATTCGTGGTTCCATTGGTCGTCGAGTCGGTGTAAACTGGAGCACATGTGAAAAAAATGGTTCACTCACCATCAACCAACCTCTCCGACTTGATAGGTGGGGTGAACATTTTGAGGATCATGTAGACGGCGGGACCCAAATGATCAGTCACTTCGTTTCAGGCCATCTGCCGTTATAGAAAGGATGGTTCTGAGCTTGAGTTGTTGACGCGCAACAAGCCTCCTGGATCAGGTCTTCTGTCTCCCTCTCTGTTCAAGGACGGTGAGGAGAGAACTTACGGAACATCTCCAGATGGTTTTGGGAACTGAAGAGGTACCTCGTGATTGGTGATTATCAACGGTTAGTCCCATTATCAAAAAAGAAGCTTCCAGGTTTCGGGCTAGTGCTGCAAACTCTTGCTTTTGATTTCGTTCGGAAGGTAGCGACTTTTCAACACTTAACATGATCACGTTTGACATGGCTTCATGACCTGCAGCGGATCTCGTTACAGGCTTAATTGAAGGCTCAGAAAGATCTGGGAAATGGAGGTGTGCGCTTTTCTCTAGGACCATTTCAAAAAAGGTTTAGCGATGATATAATATATATATATATATATATATATATATATGCTTGTAATGCAGCTGCATCTACTCAGACACTCTATGGATCTGTCCAAGTATTCTTCATTTTGTACTTCTTGGTGAGCTTTATAGTCCATTACATCACTGTCCTATCAAGCTCTCAAGATCGTGCCAGGTGAAACTTGGCAACCTGAATCATGTTTTCTTTATCCAGAACATCGGGATGTCAGCGAGCCTTGTACCAACATGACTGACTTAATATATTCGAGAGGCCCCAAAGTTACCCAGTCACTGTCATTTTTAAGGTGATCGCTGAGAAAGGTAAAATCGTCCTCTTTTTTACGTTTCGCAACAATGCCAACAAGTTAGTGAGGTATCCTTCACTTCTCTGTGGATCATGAATTTATCAGTACCTTCCAATGTCCTATTCTGTTTGCTTGATGCACTTACAGTGGTAACTGCTACTGCGGTTCCCGCTTGAAAACTCAGATGTGCATTTTACGGCTGAGCGTTTGAAAACGAAGCATACATTTCACCGGTGAAGGCCATAGCAACGTGTAATTGACCTTAGGTATCGTGCACGCAACAATTGATAGATTGCGGTTCAATCCTACATCCAAATGTCGAGCCTATAACTGTTTCACTCAACGTTAACCGTCGTTGTCCAAAAGTACACCTTTGCAGATAAAACGCTGATATCAAGTTGATGTATGCAATAAAGGGATTGAGCGGATGCTATTGTCGATTGACAGTCGAGCTCTAGTGAGTGTGTATATTTTTTTATACGAACAATACTGGTGATACTCCCACTAATTTTGTGAGCGAAACATCCATCAGCTACCACACGTGGTGTGCAATTTTTCTTTTCAACACGTCCTATTTTCTCGCAATTCTGCACAAATTTATAAGCACGTTAGAAGCTGCCGTTCCTCTGTTAACGTGCTTGATTTTACTCATCCACTCACCCAATGAACTGATTCTCTTATCTTTTGTCAGAACCGTTGGTTTAACTGTGCATTGCGCAATAAGCCATGCCACGTTTTATAGCTGGTTTCTCTTCCTGAATGCTTGAAAATGTACAGAACTCTTTCACACTGTCCGGTCAAGTGACTATATTGGACATATTTGGATTTAAAAGCCGCAGATCGTGAACACTGTCTAGCTTCAGACAGGTCAACATAGTTCAACCGTAAACTGCATTAGCTATGTTTCTGTAACCGTTGACTAATGGAGCTCGCATATTTGCTTTTGAGTTAGAAACCTCCTCAATTGATGTCCTGTTACCTCTTTTGTGAACATACTGGGGCTTGCTTTTCATTTAACCATTGCTCTACCATGCCGGTGTTGTCTTCGAAATTTATGTACGCCTTTTTAACTCGTTGACTTGCAGTGTTCCATGCAATTCGGGGTGGGGGGACATTTCGGCCGCGGTTGGGCATTTAACCTTCAGCGTGCACATATGGACAAAAGTAAATGGGCGCAGATAGCACCGTTCAGATGCTACTGGTTGAACTTAAAAGGTGTATAACTCTTGCGGGCGAATGGCTGCACATGTACGTATCTGCATTCGACTTTCGGTATAGGATTATTTGGATGACCTTTAGGGAAATACCAGTGCATTTTTTAGAATAGACTCATTTGCGAAAAATCTTGGGTTTCAGCTAAACCTGGGCATCTACAGAAAAAATCTACCAAATACGGTAAGCGCTCTAGCAGTTGAAGTACGGAATCACACTTGGAGTCAGTTACCCACTTGTCACACTGTTTGATATGGAATCCACTAAGTATCCAGGGGATCGAATTCCTCGGCCGGACTTTCCTGGTAGTTCATACTGCAGTTCACCAGCACCAGTAGTGAACATTAAAATTGTATTGCTGATAATTAGTTTGGCAGTTTTGATAATTTAGAACAGACCCCGTTGCAAAGATTCT
Organism: Paragonimus kellicotti; assembly: GCA_014220965.1. Taxonomy (NCBI): domain Eukaryota; kingdom Metazoa; phylum Platyhelminthes; class Trematoda; order Plagiorchiida; family Troglotrematidae; genus Paragonimus; species Paragonimus kellicotti. The sequence goes on from LOND01004770.1 coordinate 23,596, forward strand.
GGGTTTACACTGGGCTCGAACGGGCGGGAAAAAGAACGACCGTGCTAGAAGGACAAAGTATTGAGATTATCCATATTCTAGCACACAAAAAACTTTCGTGTATGCACTGACTTATAACTTGTGTCTCGATAGCCTCAATGCCAAGAAGGAGAATGATGGCGCTTCTCGATACGCCTGAGATGTGATCTTGAACTCTACTGTTGACAACCCTGTTTGGCGTTGATTTAATTGCTCTTGACTAGTGCATATCCCTTTCTATGATCGGAACCGAAGGGCGGCTTCAGTGTTTAAATTCAGCTGTACCGTTTACCAAAAAATCAACAGCGTCACTACTTGCTGCGAGAGGGTGAAGCTTTTTCTGCCATGCTGATATCACGTTGGTCCTCGTGGCCATGAGCCATGCCAAACAATAAATAAGGTAGTGTGTTGTTAGCATTAACACTATGGATACTGGCAGAATTGGAACCGCTGATCTTGTCGGGATTTCTTGCCAAGCGCTTCGTCGATTGGTCCATGTCAGACGTCCAGTCAACTTTGGGTCTGTCAGATTGTTGTACTGAACGTTGATTGAATAAACGTGGCTGTTTTTATAGTTCATCCTAGATCAAAGGAGTCTCCGTGTTGGGACACGTCACAGATTGGATACGACGTTAAAGAGGTAATTGATCTGATTACACACATGACAGACTCAACAGGGTAATTGAGGAATGCGTACAGACGGACGCATTGGAGGTGCAGGTATGGATTTATCATGATGTTCCAGCTGACCGAACAGTGCCCTGTCAATTTCGACGGAGGTCATTCGAACCCCTACCCACTGTACAGCCGTCGCCATGTACGGTGAAGAGGTCCATGTTATCATTGACTCGCCTTCTTCGGAATCTCCACTCGAACACTCCTTCCTCCAGCCTGCAGAGCTACAACGTGATTAAGTCTACATCTCATCTTTTAATCGATCATTATCTGAAACATACCAAGGACCCCTCGTTGGTGAAACAACTCAAGCAGTACTTGAAGTTTAGCACCAAGCTTGCCGAAGCTAAAACAACTGTGGACTTTCTCGCACAATGTATCGAGAGGAACGAGTACCCTGCCATCTACTGGAGATCTCTTCGTCGTAACAGGGTTCATCCTACCAGTAAATCGTCGAAACGATACGCACGTAACGAACAGAACACGCGGGTTCCCCAACTAGCAGAACTGGAACGAAACAAAACTCGACGTTATCACGTAGTAGAGAATCTGTCAGCCGATGAAAGAACCGCCTTCGAGTCTTACGTGCAGAAAATTGTAGAAAGATCACTGGAGAGAAAAAAGACATGGTTACTCTCCACAGTCAGTCCGAAAAAGCCGCAGATGCGATTTCCAGCCCAACCAGAGCGGTGTGTTCATAACTTTTGCCCATTGACATTGAGTAAGCCATTGATTGAAACTTTGTCGCTTGGTCCGAAGTTCTGTTTCCCAGGAGGTAAAGTTAAGCAGTTAGATCTTGAAGTTCAGTTTGAAAACTTCAATGGTCAGTTAAGAGATTTACATTCGTCTTCCGAACGCTTTAAACCCACCCTCATAAACGCATGTTACAAGTATTTAAGCTTTAAGACCTCATCGTTTGGACTGCTTACAAAATCCCACTTGGAGGCGCTGAAGGTTTTAAAAAATGATCATTCTGTTATGTTATCGAAGCCGGATAAAGGAGCAGGAATTGTTCTGTTGGATAGGGCAGATTACGTTGCCAAAATTCAAACCTCTTGTCGGATAGAACGAAATTCCGCACGGAAAAAGGCTGGTAAAGATAAGACCTTAGCAATAGAAAAGAGATTATCACGCATGCTGCGCAGAATGAAGCAAGCTGATTCCATTATTCACTATGATTCTGATCGTATACGTCCGACAGGATCTCGTATTCCGCGTTATACGGCCTACCTAAGATACACAAGGACGGAATACCACTCAGACCGATACTTGACATGTGCAACTCCCCCTACCATGCAGCTGCACAGTGGCTAGTAGAAATTCTGGAACCCGTGAGGAAAGAAATAATTACTTACAGTCTAAAAGATACGTTCGAATTCGTGGACTCTTCGGCAAACCTTAACGTAATGGACAAGAGTGCTTGTCTCTTGATGTATCGTCGTTGTTTACTAATGTACCGTTGACAGAAACCCTCAACCGTTTATGTGAATACATCGAGAATCACCAAATTAATATTGGACTGCCCGCAGAAGATCTTAAAGAATTATTATTGTTCTGCACAAGCAATATCCAATTTCAGTTTAACGGAGAGCTATATCGTCAGGTTGATGGTGTTGCTATGGGCTCTCCACTGGGACCTCTTCATGAGCATGCTTGAAAACAACAAGTTGGATGAAGTGATTAAATGAACAGGCTATTACCGAAGATATGTAGACATCTTTTGCGTAGTAGACAGTTTAGAAGACCCTCAGAAATTACTAGACATTTTTAACAAGGCTCATAACAACATTAGATTCACGATGGAGGAAGAAATTAATGGGCAAATGTCCTTTCTTGACGTGGCACTGATACGCAGACCAGATGGTTCACTACAGAGGAGCGTATTTAATAAGAAATCATGGACTGGTCAATACCTGCACTTCCATAGCTACGTACCACTCAGTCTCAAACGTGGTCTGATACGTTGTCTGAAGAACAGAGCAAAGAGGATCTGTACAGATGATACGATAGAGGAGGAATTAAAGAATTTACGGGAGATTCTTAGTAATAACGCCTACCCAGAGAAGTTCATCAACAGTAGCATGCAAGATAGACAACCGCAACTCTCAGTGGACGTTGTTCACAAGAAGAACGTCTACTTATCGTTGCCATTCAAGGGTGACTCAGTGGCAAAGTTGATATGACGTCCAAATCGCCAATGCTATCAACACGACTTATTATGCCGCTAGCTCTGTTGTCACATTTCACTCAAAACGGGCGGTTCCACTGAATTTGAAGGATAACGTGCCTAATAATGTTGCCTCTTTTTTGATCTATTCATTTGACTGTTCCTGTGGTTCAGCATACATAGGTCGCACTACTAGGCGTTTATCCGAAAGAATCCGTGAACACTGCCCCGCCTGGCTTCACTCTGGGACAACAAAACGCATTAGTTCATCCATTCTGGCCCATTTGATCGACTGTAATCAACACACAGACACGAAGACAGCATTTCGTACCGTCTATCGCGTCCCGGCCACCTTGTCACGAAAGGTCAAATCTGTCGATAGCCGAGGCGGTCGCAATCCGACTACGTCACCCGGATCTGTGTGTGCATAAACAATTCGTTCAAACTCTGAGGCTTCCTTGGCCGAACACGGCCGCCCAACCCGTGAAACAATTTGTCCCCGTCCCACTGTCCCAGCCTGATTAACACTGACTAACTAGGATCAACTTCGTTTGTGTTCCTAACCACAGCGAAGTAGTGTTAATCTTTTATCCACGTGACGCCATAGAGATAATGTTGTTTGGATGCATGACCGATGAACTGTGGGTGGGTTACTGACCAAACAGTACACGTTCATCAACCTAAATCAATTTTTGAGCGATAGCAATTTATTTCTGTTTACTTGTATGATCCGTGACTGATGAGCGCTACTAGTTGCCCTGTCTGTTTCTCTCATATGTGTTGATGGCAAGTGCAAATGCTGAGTATGTGATTTTTCATTCTCTTATCAGAGTACGCTGGCTAGTGTTCTCATGTTATCTAAATTATTTAAAGAAAAAAAATCAGTAAACACACCTGTGTATTCAGTAACGACCTTTGTTGTCTGGTTAGAAACACGAATACATCGTTTCAGCTTGTCTATTCCCCTTACTTTATTCACTGCTATCTTTCCTATCTCCCCCTCTCCTGTTTACAGGCTGCGGGTATTAGAGATTGCGTAACATGATAGCAATCTTCTGTTCTCATCAAAACGCGCAGGCTGGGCCATCAATTGATTGCTTGTTATCACATACAGCTTTTGTTGACTGAAACCAAATCGGATAATTTTGGTGCGAGAGATCCACGTGAACGTTCAATTTGTATGCGATTTTCTTCACAAATCATGCTAATAAACAATCGTTTTGTTATACAGAATTGAGCACTTTTGCATCTCCCGCGCAGCGCTGGTTCCAGCAGTGGTCGGGAATCCTAAGTTGTCCTACCCACACAACATTCTTCTGATAGAAAGGAATCATTTCCAGTTGTCCATTATTTTTATAACTGGATATGTGAATTTTCGTCTCATTCAAACTTCACTCTGTGAATGACTGTCATACTGTAAGCTTCTCTTCCATGAGCATCAGATGCGCCTAGTTTTTTGACACTTGTGGTTTTCCTGTACGTCCTGTCCGATGATCTTAGATGCAAATGGACCGAGCTGGGATTAACTTCTGTTTAGTCTCCCTCGTACCTTTCTTCCAAGTTCCCGCGATCGATTGAGAGAAAACCTCAACAGTATATAGAGAGGATTATGTGTTCAACTGATTGTTTTGAAACTTTACGACGATTACTACATTACCATTTTTGGAAGTAACATATTTCCCTTAAATTACAAAGCCTCATAACAAAGAATTACCTAGAGGATTCAAGGCCAGCCTCATAACGATCGTATGAACACCATGGTTATGTGGGTACTTCTTATAAATTTTTATTTGTTAATGTTTCTCCTTGTAAAGTACCACCGTACGGTTAAACTGGACGCAGACCGCCGAGGCCACCTTGTTAAGGGGAGTGGTTTGCATCGGCGATGCTCTGGACACTCGTAATGTGAATGACGCGTATGTTGGTCTGGTTGCTGTTGCGGAGCGTGAAACAGCTACACGGTTGATCGTCCATAATTTGGAGGATTAGTACATTACGGGGTCTATGGTAAAAAAAAAACACCTCTGCCATCGAGCGTCAACGGTTAGCTGTAATTTTTATCCTTCATTTTAACGTGAATCACGCCAGTCAATTTTGTTACGGTTATCGATTGGTACACTTGGTTATTTTGGAACATTGGAAACTAGACAAAACTTACTTGAGAAATCCATGTAATTGCTTTTGGAATCTCTGAACTTTTAGCTCACAGAACGAAACAGATGCACAAGTTTGCCAGCTGGTACAGCCATCAGCATCTGGGCTTGCTCTTATTTGCACATTCATTGGCGCGTATTTGTCGCCTCAGACAATTAGTTGGTGGCCACTTAGCAGACCGAGTTTCAATAGAATTCTTAATTGTGCCCCAACTTTAGCTACAGTTATCCACTCGATTACACCATTCTATCACATCAACTCGTCACCATTGTGATCATGTGGAGCATAGGACGACTGTAGTTGTTTGACCGAATGGATCAGGACGTTTTGAAGTTACCACTCTGTCATTATTTATCTGTTTAGCTTCGAATCGAACCAGTAGACTAGATGTGTCTCTCTCGTCCACCTGCACATATGCACAGCTGTCTTCGTTTCTTTCATTAAATAAACAATGCATCTTTTTGAACAAACGAGACGTAATACGATATAGGCAAATAGTGTAAAAAAAAATACTTTATACAAAAAATCAGCTGTCAAAGCTGCGGACAGTTTCGCTAAGTCATACTGTTGTGATTAGTGGGCCCAGAGTACGCTTAAGATTGCATTTGCTTTCCACATGCCCATAACAATGAACGAGCTTCACACAACTTGCAAACTCATAGACAGTAGATTCAGGCTAAAAGATGAGGGTCGAACAGGTTTTTGCGAATCGCGCACTGCTGTAAAGACCAGCCTCGTATCGATTCGCAATCCCTTCCAGGTTTTCGACTAATTGCAAAAATCGCCGACCGAGCCATCGCTTGTATGTCTGATTTTCCCAAGGAATTAGGCTCAAGCTTTCCGTGTCGTCAGAGAAAATGAGATCTTGTTGACCGAAGCCGGAATCGAACATTTGAAATATCGGATTTCTGCCAAGGAAGGAAAAAAAATTGCCTAGAGAACGATTTCAAACCAGGTTATGTAGAAGGCACATAACGGAGAACACATGAAATGATGTTTTGCAATATGACGCAAGACAACCGTACATAACCTCTTGACAACACAATGAAAATATTCTATTTAATCTAAAAAGAATGCTTCATGAGAAATGTTTCTCGTTGATCCCCAAATTTCTACGGTCAAGTCTGACAAGGTCCGGTTGTATCCATGCTGTCGACTAAGCGATTTCCGTTCCCCTGATAGCTCTTTCATCATGAGCACAAAAGAACTTTGTTGCTATGTTGTAGTTATCTTTGCCAATCTGAACGCGCATGATGCTATCACCTCTGTTGTGTAGCTTTGAGTAGACGACCACATTTTCCTGTTACACGGGAATAATGCCATTGATTCAACTTTCTCGCCTATTTTTTACGCCGTCTTGTTTAGAGTTGTGACTGATTTATTTTCCAAACACTGATTCCGCTGCTAACTTTCCTACCCTTCGAAATAACTATCCAAATAACCAAACCGGTTAAAAATCCTCGAACTTTCATCATCTAGTTGTCGCAGTAATCAACACTACCTTCACTTCAAAGCTGTAAAACCTATTCCAAAAGATCGAGAAGAGTGGAAAATTCTACCTAGCATGATCCAAGTCTCATGAAACTTGTCAACCAGTAGTAAGTTGTCACCATAGTCCCCGTCGCCCAGTTTCCCCTCGGGAAGGACATCAATGCCTGGATCGTATGTGTATCACAGACATTGGTCTAGTATTTCGCCTATGAGAAAAATTTATAAAGAATGGAAAAAAGAGCAACCGTGATGAAGATCACGATTTGTTTGG
>LOND01004773.1:8623-26528 GCA_014220965.1 Paragonimus kellicotti
GCTAATCCCTTGGATCCGGTTCAGATCAATAAAGCATACCTAGTTAATATTGCCTGTTGAATACGTGTCGTAAATCGGTAATATTCCAAACCAAAAGCCCTGTTTTTTCTGGTGAAATCAAAACAAATCTGAATATGCTTCTACTGTAATCAGTAAACGACGTGACCTACCTTTCTGAAAAAACTAGGATACTCCTAAGACTTCAGGTGATCGACAACCATCAGAAGGTTAGTAGGAGAGACGCATGATTACATTTTTTTAGATTGATATGTCCATCTTATTCATTAATAAATGGTCTTGACAAGTACGCTGTTGGTGCAAATCAATAATCTGGTCAGGATCGTCGCAAAAAACACGAAAAAAAGCTTAGATACCAAGTTGACTGACTTGGATTAAAGCATAAAGCACGCTGATAAGCAAATTCCCCCTGACAGGAACACTGACTTTAAACACTATATAGTACCGGCTGCTCGAGTTCCTTCGGTCGACCATGCGATAACTTCGGCGGTGCCGACAAACGAATAAGGCTGATACTTAATATAGAGTGCACGATACAGTGGTCACGGGTGTATAGGATGGAATTCGGATTTGGCTTCGAAGAAAATTGTATTTATTATCTAGTGACACCCAATGACTTCGAGTAGCGTTGCTGTCTCTCCCTCTTTCGGTTTCACTCAAACCCCACTCGCAATTATATGCAGTCCTCACATACATATAACCTTTTCCAGTCAGCCCCCTTCGATAGTGACTACCTCTGATAGGAGGGTAACCTGAAGGTGGTGTTTCCTTTTGAAAGGACGGGCTAAAAATCTCATTTGAATAGGAAAACTGCGAACATTTGCGATGGATGTTTATCTTATATGAACTTAATCCAATAGCACTAGTTATTGGTCATAAGAAAATGTCGACAGAATTAATCACCCTCGTGTGTGTAACTTGACGTGAAGTCCTAGTCATGGGATAGCTGAACGCAGTCAATAACAACAACAACAACACGTCCTAGACGGCCGGATAGTCTGAACTTTACTCACAAGTGAAAGTGACTGAGCGGTTACGTATAATCATTCAGGGCTTGTGTGAGGCATGGGGACTGGAGTAGGGGTTGACTGCGTTGCTGCGTAAGAATGTGAGCCGGAGTCGAACTCTTTGTCGTGGAAAGAATATGAACTACTGACGATCTCTAACAAACGTAATACTCAAGTATGGCGTTTCACTTCAAAAGGAAGTGATTCAAGAATTCATGAGATTATGAAAGATACGATTATCTGTATGTGATACTCAACTTATGAGAAGAAAGTGTTGGTCGTATTCAGTGGGTCCAAATGTCGGAAGAGACCATCAATACTGATCATATGTGACAAACAAACGGTGAACAACAACCGGTTACCATATGACAGTATGGTGAATTTTGCTCTTCAGAAATACACTTAGGTAGTAACAAAGCCAGTTGACACGAGAGCAACTGAACCCATCTGAAAAACGTATGCAGCCTATCCCCGGAGTTGTGTTAACAAAATAGATGTAAGATCGACCACTCTAAGCAACTGAGAAAATGCGCACTCACGCTGTAAAAAGGTGTTAATGTCATTAAAATAATGGTGAATTTTGTTGTACATTTTCCATCCGAAATCTGCCACCTACGTAAGTCAGTCGGTTGCATCAATTCGACTTTTACAGCAGTCCACTTCTAACATTCAATCGAACAGAAGTAAATCAAGCTGTGTGTGTCTTAAGAACATTTTCTGTAGGCAAACAACGGTAGAAAAAGTCTTTCGTAAACAGTTGTCATGATAAAGCGACTGCCCATTTGTTTGAAATAAGGAATAAACCCACTAAATCTACCTTTACCGAAGACAGGTTTATTGCTATGAGTAGTGCACGGAATAGCTCAAAGTAAATAGCTGCTTACTTATTTTTTTAGCGTAAAGACAATTATTCTTATTTCATATAGATTGAAAATCACCCACAATTGATCGCAGCTGTCACATAGACTATCCAGTCGGCCCCTTTCGAAAAGAAGCACTAGACTCGAGTTTCGCTCTCATTAGAGCTCGTCAGTAGTGCATATCCTTGCCACTGCCGGGACTAGAACTCCGGCCTTGCTTTTCATGAGGCAACCGTGTTTACCACTGCGCCATTGACCTCACATTAGGCACGACCGAATTATCATATGTGAACGCTCAACCACTTTCGCTTGTGAGTAATGATCAGGTTGCCCGATCGTCTCGAGAGGAGACACAGTTACTGTCTGTTAACTCCAATCGATGACCCCTCGACTAGGACTTCTCTCCAAGTTGAAATCACAGAAATCATTGACTTGTTGAGCGGTATTCGACTACTGATGAGTAGTAGGGGATTTTGTTTTGAGCATCACCCACAATTGACCTCACTAACTGTACATAACACATCGGCTAATCGAAGAGTAGAAGACATTCAGCAGAAATGTTTCAAGAGGTCGATACCGTGAAGCGAGTGTTTGTGTCCAAAGTGAAGCGAACTGAGAACGATAGTCGTAATCTTTTGTGCAAGAACTCAGTCATTTACTGGATGCCAGTTGCTGCTGAATATTTGCTGTGTCATTTTGGACGAAATCACTCCTTCGAGGACAACCAATGTTTCGCGGAAGATCGCAGTCACTCAGTGTCGGTCACTCGAACAAACGGACATGTCAATGCAATGACCAATCCGACGGGCACTCAGACGCAGCATTAGCTTTTTTAAAACACGTCTTATAAGTATGTGACACAGAACAGAGATAATCAAGGGGAAAGTCAAGATTTCGGGATTAAATTATTTTTTATCTCAGTGCAGTTTCCTGTCCATCAAATAACCCAAATAAACCCAGTAAAACTGAGTTCGATTGATGACACGAATACTGCTCTTTGCTTTCATTTGCGAAAGTTTCAGGTTTTCAACATTCACTCCCATATATGATGACCACCTGTTCCACGTAAACTGAACGCTGGAAATCAGCCTGACCACTTTTTCTTCCAACTACTAGAAGTCTGTAGATAAAACGCATTTCTCTCTTTTGGCTCTTCAAAATTGTTCCATTGAAAGAAAAGTGTATGCTTCCGAGTAGTGAGTAAACAGCGCTGCTGTGCGACTACATGGATAAATGGTTGTACAAAAGCGTGACCCGCTAATCTGACTGAAATGACTAACATAACATTTCTTCAAAAGCTGAACCTCGATCAACGGACAAAAACGGAAAAGAATAGAATTCAATTGCTGATACCAGTTATGTCTTCGATAATTCTACAGACAGGACAAGATGAGTAGGCTTGGAAGAATACTCTCAGAAAGTCAATCGGTAAAAGTATGGCGAATGAAACCGGTGAAGTTAATAGTAGATGTCACGTTAAAAACTTTGCTTCGGTTGCAAATATGCCTGAGCTATCTTATCGATGAAGTCTAAGAAAATGGCAGAAAAACAGTAAAACAAAATAGCTGCAAGTAGGAGCAGAGGTTGACATTTGGATGAAGTTCGGCGACAACGCGTAACAGTTTGTTTTTCTGACCTTAGTAAAACTGTCGTCGCAAGAGGAAGCAGGATATGATTTTCATGGGACTACAGAAGTTTAAAATAGGACCTAATCGTAACTTAGAGAATTGCTCACTCATTGACAGACGTCCTCCAAGGGATCAGGAACGAACAATTAAGAAGTCACACTCTTAATCTTGGGTAACAAGTTGTTGATTTATTATTCAGGCAGAAGATACTCACACTTATGGTCTACCAGTTTGGAAGGCTTTGTCTAACTCTCAGGTCACGACTGGTTGGGTTGAGATATTCTTATTTTAGCATAAAGCATTTGATTTGGCTAAGTTCTACACAAACCCACAAACTAAAGGCTGATATCGTGGTTGATAGAATTTAGGCTGCCATCAGCAAAGTGACTGTTCTTATCAATGAAGATGACACCGGATGCAAACTTTTGAAAATATTAAGATGAGGCAAAGAGTTTCACAAAGGCGTAACTCGCTAACCTGGCTAAAATGTCTAACAGTAGGTCAATTTGGCAAACGTGAACCTCTGACCACGTTATCGTCATGTTTGGAAAGGACTGCTTTGGAAAGGAAGACCAAGGCGTTTACGCAGGGGGAAGGGATTGCGCTATGTAGAACGTCTCAGTGACTTTGGACTGTATAGTAATTTTCTTTATTCAAATCTTGTTCACACAGTGAAATAGGTTTTGGAGGGGAAATGTGAGAAAGTATCTATGGAACCTTGCAGTAAAACACTTTTACTGTCGTTAATGATAGCATTACTGTAACACAGAAGCATAACTCAACAGTTTCACACTCTCTACCCCAAGAGGCCGAACAGCATAAATGGCGATAACATAAAGCGTAACAAACAGGTGTCGTTCGGTCCAATACCAGAAGCTACAGAATGTAATGCTAATTATTTTGTTATTTCCACAATGACGGAGGTGGAAGGATTCCAGCGGAATTTTGAAGGGCCTTTCTTCGATACTGAGGTGAAACTGACAGCTATTCGACAATCAACAATTTTACCGCAAATCATACATTAGTTAAACAGATCAATAAACAATTTATTGAGGACCTTAGCATAGTTGTCACGATTACTTCATCATGTTGCTTTTAGTCCACGTGTTTTGTTCATTTCATTACCCCCAAGCCAGCAGCAAATTGCTCAGTGCACTCGACTGGGAAAGTAATGTTCAATCTTCCAAATAAGTCAGAAAGAGAAAAATCGTCTGTAGGCTAACAGAAAAAGTTCAGTCCAGGTTACCTGTATCGATCGAACTGTTTTGAGGGTTAAAGAGTATGCCACTTACCTGTTACAGTACATTCTGCATTCGCAATCTACCAGCTTGACTGAGTATAGCAGTCTCATTAGCTGGTCTGAAAATATTACTCCTCGTTAGTAATCAGGATTAAAGGCTTTCCCTATTGTTCTATCGAATTACTTCAAATATAGAGAAATAATCCAGAATGCTTCTCAATACAGCAAAATAAACCAACACAAATTTGAGATAACAGATGATTCGACTGCAGTGGACAAAGTAAACGTCATGTTTGAAAGTGGGGAAAACCAGTCAAAGCTAACAATTTTTAAACCAACAGATGTTTTCGTATGCATAATGTTAGCATTTCACTTTACGATTCGTTTAAAGAGTGATTAGACGATATGTGAAACCGTTGTCCCCAGTGGGAAAAAATTTCGCAACCCAGTAATGTGAGTTGTTGAACTTTTATCCGTTTCAGTTGATTTCAGGGCTTTAACCCCATGTCACACAAGTAATAACTAGCGCCGAGATTTCAAACTCAGCTATGACCCCTTAAAAAGAACTTGCGTTAGAGAGTGACAAGCAGCATATTGTTAGCTCGTTTTACTTTTTTTTACATTTTAACAGCTGAAACTAGTACGTGTTATAGTTTATATAGAATGTTATATTATCCGTGCACTATACTGATATACATATTGTGACTCGCGCTACATAGGTATCGCGTACGTAGTACGTATAACGATTACGCATGCCAATATATTCAGAAGCACAAAATGACACAGTATGTGTACTCAGTTCATGGGTGAATCATCCGTTTCAATTCATATCCTATTAAAATTAGATCTAATTGCTGTCTGCTAATGTGATAACCATATATAGACACAAAACGTACGACACATTGCCAACCAATCAGATTCCCACTAAGAGTCACTCGTGATACGTCACAAGAAACCGTTGGCACGTTTAGTGACAAGCAAACGTTTTCACACTGACTGTGAAAGATAACATGACTCAAAATTTTAGTGAATGGTAATTATTTTAGTACCTTAGAAATATTACGAGAATCCAAGGACGAACTAACAAAACGGAATACATACGTTACAAAATCGTGGCTGGCTACTTTTACTAATCTGATGTTAATTTCTATATTCCGGATTATTTTGAGAAAACCGGTTGTATTTTTAGTGAACTAAACGAGTTCCTGAATGAACATGGACTTACTTTAGATGCGGGCTTTATTGTGGGCATCTTCTACTGATGTCCGATTTCGGTTGAACTAAACGGTCACGAGCTGACGGAGTCAGTCAGATAGCCCCTTTTGACGATAATCCGTAGTGCACCTCGACGTGTGATACGGTTCAAGTGATCGTTTTTGGGAGACAATTGCCAGAAGATTGATCGATGCCACACAAATACAGACACACAAACCCAGGTAAGTGGGCGATCGTCACGCAGGCGCGTCGCTGCCTTGGTTGACCCAGTCGTGATGTGCAATTGTGTTCCGTGGTTGGCACAGGGTGGTTTATCAATACTGTGGCAGCAACCAGACAGAAGACCACGTACAACACACTTGCACACCGACAGACATACGTATAGGCGCGGGTGTTAAAACGGTGTGCACTTAGGCACGCACGAGCACCACAGCGCAACGCACCATGCGTGGGTGCCGTCTGACCCCGCATCAGCCTCATTGGGTCTAAAACGGTGAGTGCTTGAGTGTTCGCGTCGGTTCCTTATCCGCTCGTAAAACTACGGGCCAACTGGCAAGCTTGCCCGCGCGACGCGTCTGTTTAGATTCCCTTGGCTGGACATTTTCTGAACGGCCATGTGATTTGCATGTTTTGGTCACGTGAGATGTGATTGGAAAGGTAGAATTAACAGGTGGGTATCTGATCTTTTCCATCTAATTATGGTGCATATGATTGCAAGTGAATCTTATTTACGGCTCACAGTACCAAAAGAACGTCAAGCGTATAGCACATAGGTTAGCATCACACTGATCCGATGCTGTTAACAAGCACGTTTTCACGATTGATGGATACGTGCAGAAGAGAAACTGCCTTTGATTTCCTGGACCCACCATAATCCAGTATGCAGAAGCGGCAATGGCAACAAACATTGTACTGCTACAGTAATCTGAAGAAAACATCCACACATTTCTCTCACTTCCCACGTTGCCTTTTATTTTGAGCTAGGTTTGCTCAATTTCTGAGTTTCTTGCTTCCAGTTGAAAGTAAGCCCAAGACGCAACTTTTTCGTAGTTAGATTGCTTCTCAGTTAACAAATCTTATGCAATCCTTTTTAGTTGTTTGTTTTGCGGGCCTCATTTTTGTGAAAACACATCATCTACACGTTAATATCTCACATTTTGACTTTGTTCTATTCATTCTTTGCAGACGGCCTTGTTCCGTTCTAATGTGAAGTAGTGAACATTGGTCGTCTTGAAATACAAGATCAAACTAGCCGACAAATCGGCAGGAAAATTCCGCGCAAGATCCAACATCTGCAGTTAATTTAAAGAATAGTCTATTCAACGGTGGACTAGTCGGAGGACGTGAGCCATTGGCACTCAAAACATAACAAATTGGTAAATCCATATATCTTTGTTCTATCGTAGTTGACAGTAACTGTAAGTTTATGCATATTTACATACCTGGTTGAGTAGCCGAAATTAGGGCAGAAACACAGGAGACTTGGGGCATATCCCGGGTAAGGAATACACTGATTACCATATGAAACGAAAAATTCAATCTATTTTCGAGATCTGCCAATCATCACAAGCAGAAGGTGGTAATCGTAGCCACAAAAGGGAATGACAGTTTGATTTTAACGAGGAAACGTCATAACGGACGTAGGTGAGAGCAATACTTTCTGGGTAGAATCAACCGCCAGCAAGAGCAAGATAACGTAATATATTTTTCATGATATTCAGCAACAGTTATTTATCCGAATTCCTACACCGAGAAGTATACTATCCAGGTTTGCTCTGGCTTTATGCCCGTAAAATCATGGAGGGACTTTTGGACTTGGAATATATACCAAGTCTAATACTACTCGACTGGATAAAAATTAACACAACAGTTACATGTAACTGAGTGCCTTTGTTGATTATGGAGAGTTTGCGGTTGGAGTATTTGTCAAGTTCCGTTACAAATTAGTCTTTTGGACATGACGACCGGTGTAGTGGTAGAATATGAACATCATCTAACCGACTCGGGAGCAGACAAGCTAAAGGGCAAATCGAACGAACTGGTTTGCTTAGTAATAATCTCATTTCACCCATGTATCTCCTATCGAGACGATCGGGCAACCTGATCATTACTCACAAGCGAAAGTGGTTGAGCGTTCACATATGATAATTCGGTCGTGCCTAATGTGAGGTCAATGGCGCAGTGGTAAACACGGTTGCCTCATGAAAGCATGGCCGGAGTTCTAGTCCCGGCAGTGGCAAGGATATGCACTACTGACGAGCTCTAATGAGAGCGAAACTCGAGTCTAGTGCTTCTTTTCGAAAGGGGCCGACTGGAAAGTCTATGGGAATGCGACAGCTGCGATCAATTGTGGGTGATGTTCAACTTGAAATTAACCAAATCCCGACTACTCATCAACACTCGAAATGTGCCAGTTTACTTACAACAAAAACGAATCCTATACCCGTTAATATAGCAGAGTGCTAGACACCCGCCGGACGAGAAACGAGAACGTGGTGGGCAGAATCCAATTTTAGGCACACGTGAAGACCACCTTCGTCATTCCCGGACGCCTGGATGTCCACGACAACTTAGTTGTCAAACCATCTACTTTGCGTCCCTCATGTATAGCATCAACCGGACGGTCACTACTTGGCGGTATTCGATATTGACTGACGAGCTGTCCCTCGATTCCAGTTAGTCACTTACAGGTAGACGAAGGAAGTTGATAGGATAAATTGTTTAGGGTGATAATTGTGTGATATCTTGTGGACCAAGAATCCCGTGGTGCGCTCTGGCACGTAACCCGATTATAGGGGAGTAGCCACCTCGGAAACCACCGGATGAAGACGCCCTAACTCTGAACGTAGCATCCTGTGCGCCACGACATTGGACCGTTCAGGACGCACACATAGCACTGTTGGGCGTCCGTGTGGCTCATCCGTCGTTCAGCTTTGTTTGCATCACGTAAGACAGCCACTCTAAGACGAATTCGTACTTTCTGATCGCCACAACTACCGCGTGATTCTTAGAGGGTTGACGGCCAACAGCGCACGGACAGTGTCTCACAGAATCTCATGAAACAGTAACAAATGGCGCTTGCTTAGCGTCACCAGTCGGAACCTCGTGCTCCCCCCTGACCGTTTGGTACGCGGATGGACTCTAAATTGCTGATCTCATCGGATAGACGCATTCACTGCAGCGACATAACGGTACAGTTGAAGAAATCATGCAGATGTGCAACAACTGTGATGACGATAAACCATGATCTCGACAGAAACACGGTGGCATTAATATCCAACCGGGCACAAATCCCACAAATGTCAGTCGTGACAGGCAATGATCTTGACGGCTTTGGCTTAGCTACAGCTGGTGAACAACATTGACTCAGTTGGCTTTGATTTCAATCAGGCTGGTATGCAGCACGCTAGCTAACCGTGAGTCAATTCTTATGATAATTTAGTACCACCGCTTGGGAAATTTTTGTGTTGATAATGCCAGGTTAGGCAAGACGTTCTCGAAATATTCCTACACGTCAGTCCCGGTCTTTCAGTTGATGTGAAGTCAGTGAAATGCACAACATATGTCAATTTCCAGAAGGGCATCATCCGCGTTTTATTTGGCTACAACACTCTAGCCACATAAAGCAAACCCGTGCCTAGAAAGTCTTCCGCCATTGTCCATTCTTTCTGCATCATCTATATTAAAGGCTCGGTTCTGTGAGGTGATGTCAATGATTCATCCGAAACAGTTGAGACAGGCAAGTGTTGAGAAGCATTCTTACTGTGTGTATGGTACCCAAGCCTCACTGAACAAGTAGCAAAATATCACCAGGCATGGATAATCTTCTTGAACACTGAATAACCATACTGTTGATTATCAACCCACACCACTGATAATATGTTATCCGTGCGTCAGTTATGTTCAAGCTCGTGGTGCTATATATCAAGAAAAGGGGATTGGGTGAAAGCCTTGGCCAAGCAGTGTAATTTGTAGCATCGAAAAGTCGTTCGGTTGTTGCTGGAAGGAAGGGTATGTAATGCTTTTGTGATGTCTGCTTTGTTCCGTGATTCGGAAACGGGACCTGTTTGCAATGAAAATACAAATAAACTTGTTGTCTGGCCATCGCTGTCTGCGACGGTTAGGTAACGTACTCCGCATGTCAGCTGAGCCTGCCGTACCGGGCATTATATACTGAGACCACCAACAGTTGGGTGAAACCACGTGGTGGTCAAGCGACAACGTGGTCACGAAATATGAAGACCCTGACTGCTCCACTGAGTAAAGTGGGTAGGTGTCACCTGTTTGACTGGGGTCCTCGTAGTCACTCAAATCGCTGGTCAGAAAGGCTATCCGAGATGGCAGTGTGTCGCAGTCAATGGCGTACCTGCATCCATACCATTTCTAGTTCTTCCGCTTAGTCTTCTTTTATTAATTTTCAACCTTCTTAGTAACGTTTTCTTCTAGGATATTCCACGTCACTGTTGAGGTGAATGGAGGTCCAACCCGCAGTACTTTCCGATGACTATGTCGATGATGAAGATAATGGTAGCGGGTGACTGCTCCGTTGTCTTGTAAGTGTGCTTTATTTCTGGCATCTTGATCACAAATGCTCAGAATTTTCATGTTGATGGTCAAACTGCGATATTTGCGAGCATGCGTAACAGAATCTATCAGCCTTTTGAGAGCTTTGTCAAAGTGTGTTTAGCTGTGTGGCATAGTTGGAACACTACCCTAATGTTACCAACCTTCTGTTAAATGCCTTGCTCTATTGCCAGTCACTGCCTCTTTAATCTGGAGATTTTTCTCTTTATGACTGGTAGAAGAGTTTTACTAAAGGCACTGAGAAGAAAAGGTCGGGCAGTGTGTCAGTGCGAGTACACAGCTCCGATTTTATTTTTTGCCTGTTTTGATTCCTTCACTCGTAATTCGGTTCGCATACCAGCAAGGATCCATCACAACCACAGGAGCGATTGGGACTGATCTTCCTAACCTCTGACCTCAGTGCCCACCAGCAAAGTGCTGAGTCGTTGTGATGGTCTTATTGGGTCGTATTTGCAGCATGTACGCCTGAGGATCGTACCCACGACTCTGAAGTAATCGCCAGTTTGTAGTCCAAAGAGTTACACACTAGACCATGGGCTCACGACCACTGGACTTGCAGGAAGACAAGTGAATTACCATTTTTAGCTTGTGCACTTCTTTCGTTGAACAAGCGCCTTAACTAGCATTCTTCAGCGATCTACCATCTCAACATTTACTCATGGGAGAGGGTTCGAGCCCTGACATGCTTATTGTTGCGGAGACCTATTCTGGTCGAAATAATTGTTCACCTCGTAGGTGGGAGTCACTTGGATCAACGGTTTGTAAACTATCCGTTGCTGGTTGCAAAGTACATTATGTATGAACCGTCATGCCCGTCTGGCATCATGGTGTAATTGCATGGTGTAATTCGTATGAAGAGAATGAGTTGCAATCTAGTTTGTGTCATGTTTATGTATATGTAACTAAATTGAGTAAACCAATAAGCGAAAATGGTACGTGATAAACGTGTTTGCTGGATAATTTGTGTATCCGGTTGATTCACGCTCAAGGTGAAATCGTATCTTTACTGTAATTTTACTAAACAGTACCTTTCGATCGCCTTTTCTGACGTTTTTGGACTTGGAAGATAGTCCCGTCAACCCGACCGTCTGAATAAGCGTTATTGGAATTGTCGAATACGCGTTACTGAGTGAATTACCCTAAATCGCCAGGAGCGATTTAACAGTCATTCTAGAGATTGATAAGCCTGTAAGAAGAGAACGGTTACTTGTAGTGAGTTCGAGAACATGGACTGCAAAGTTTTTCGTCGCGAGCTTTTTTCCGCTACCAACCACATGTGGAAAAACTTTGTGAGTTCTGTGATGAGGACAGCGTGCTTAGGAATTAAGTCGCCGCTGAGTCTTTCAAACTCGGTTGGACATACCAGTTTTCTTGTCGTTTGCTAAACCCCCTAAGCAGCGAATATAATTTTGTCTTGGTATATGACCAAACTGGCGTACTCAAGTAACAGTCTACTACAAATCCCTGTAAAGCGATTGGAAACCTTTACTGTCCTTACAGCTGAAGGTCAGTTTTATTATCTCAATGAGTTGCAAATACCTTTCTTTTACAATGATCTCGTGATGTTGCGGGAAACGTAAGTTCGGTGACGGCATGACGCTTCAATTTTTATTCAGGTTCACTTTCCAGTAATCTAGTGAACGTTTGTGTGTTGTGTATCACGAATACATTTAACGAAACTCCCAATTCGATACCTGTGCACGTTGTATGTTTATAAATGGGAGCATTCAGTTATCTGACCAACACTTAACGTCATAGGTATCGAACTGCAGTGCACTGGGATCAGTCGTGCTGCAATATTTTTAGGTCATCAACATAAAAATCATATTCCTGGCGAACAGAATCACCGGGTGATTAATGTGGACAACAAAATAATAAAGCACTGATGACGGATCCGTGCGGAAACTGCAGGGGAAGAAATATCCTATCCAGTTTCCACCTTAAATCTTCTATTGTTCAGATTTGGTTGTGTCATTTAATAGTGGCTGCATCCGTGATATATAGTCAGCCTTATCCATGACCACAACGCCGGAGCCTTTGTCTGGTTGTAGGATTATCAGGTTTTCATTGGTTTGTTGCTAAGACGAAGCATCAATTAGTTATGAAGTTGGAATTGTACTTTGTTTGGAGGACGTAACCTCGCATTGGTGTTCGAAATCGACTGGCCTGGCTTTGAACCAGCGCAAGCGGTTTCTGAGTTGTGAGAGTTGGTCAAACAGAAGCTCGAACTGGGCCTGTGACTCGATGCTGTTGTTCTTCTTTGGGGGTATACAAAATTTCAGACCACAAGATAGAGCTTCCAATTGAGTGCTGTTGAGCTGAACTGACAACATGCTGTTCACGTTGCCTAACCGTTCCATTAGTTTGCTTGGGATACTAGTGAAACTGGTCGTCAGTTTACTGGCGTGTGAGAACAAACCACCTGTTTAAAAGGTAACATAATAGAAGATTCATGCCACACCCCGAACGTTTTTTGTCAACCGTAGACCTCATTCGATGTGCACATTTCTGACCAAACATAGAAGCGGAAAAATGTCTCCGATATCCCCCTTAAGGCAGGTTATAAAAATTCCCTAGCAGGATAAGAAACTACCGTTCACATGCATACGACCATCTTTTCTGAGATAATTGGTAAATTATGGCCACAACATTCACGGTTAAACGACGGACAAGCTAACTGGATTACCGGTAAGCAATGGTAGGATAAATGGGTAGAACGGTTCCAGTGGTAAAAATACTGTGCATCGGCCAGATTTGAAATAAAGAGCCAAATAACGTAAAATACGTGGCACGCACCTTGACAGCTGAAATAGGAACTCAGAACTGTCACATTTGTGGTCGGTTATCTATCAAGCCCAGCACTTCATTCGGAATTCTCCGAATGATTCGGGAGGTTACACGTTTTGTCTGGTTTTCTCATGCACTTATCTATGGAACGTACCATCCTCACGATCTTGAATGGGACGTGAGTGTAGGCATTTCAGTCACAAGCAATTAAACGAAAAAATTGAAACGTGCACGAAAAGCCGGTATAGAAGCAAATTAAACATATGACTGAGCTGTGAAAAACGTTTTGTTAAACTGACACATTAAGCCCTTAATTATGTTTTTAGCAGAGCCGCTGCTTCTGAAAGGTAGAAAGTAAACAAAAATTTTGGGCCAGAATCTTGTTCATCGGTAAATACTGACAATGCAGTCAATTTACACAACATGCAATTTGTTAAACAGAACTAGTTCTGTTTTTTGCAGCGCTGCTTATGATGTAAAAGGCTCCTGATATGCGAGGGTTACTTAATGCCATATAACAGTTGCAAGATTTGTGAAAGTACACCGTGAGCTCAAACACAACGTATATATTTGATAAAGTGTAGAAAACAAACAATGAGTGATGGGCATTTAATGCAAAACTGCAAACCACCCTCCGGTAGCTCGGAAAGCGAAGACGGTTCGAAAGCCATCGACTGTGGACTAACAAGAATGGATAAATTGTCCAACAGGGACGTTTACGTGTGCTCAGGCTGTGATGAAATGACCGTCATCCTCCAAGAAGGCTCACGAAACTCTGCCACCGTCTATTCATTTCCTGTCGCTACTAGGACTGCTTGCTCAAGCTCTTCCTCGTGCTTTTCTATCGCTTTTCGAATCCAGCCAAATAAAGAAGTAGCCCTCAAGCGCATGTTTAATGATCGTCTCAGCCTTTTAAACAAACTACCAGAAATTAGAAAATTGACGCATGGAACTAACCCTCTCATTTTTGCTTCTACAAATACCTGGATTTCTGCGGATATCAGTGATAATGAACTGCATATTCCTGAAAACTCACTGTACCCAGCAAACGATTCCCGTGGAAGTAGGAGAACGTTTGTTGTCTTCGTAGGGGAATTTGTCTTTCAAGAGAAGTTTGACGAACTCTGGCCTTAACTTCAGCTACGTAAACGCGACACGCTCCTTGTCTGCATTATCTGCGTTGTCGTGCAGCGCATTCGATGACGAGGTCATTCACACCGTCTTAGACAGATTCTCGTCTACACAACGTTTCTCTCACTTTGTGATGCGTAATTGCGTCTCATAAACGATTTGACCGCGGATTCTTGGAATCTTTATCAATGGTGATCCACAAGAAAATCTGGACATGGCATATTGAACAACCTGCAAGACATCGTCCAGGACAGACACCTTCCTTGCTTGATCTGGTTATCACGAATGAAGCTCATCTGGTAGATAGAGTGGTCATCAAACCACCGCTGGGGCATAGTGACCACATGCCACTAGCTTTTGATTTTATCTGTTACTGGCTCCAACAAGCTGTAACAAAGACCTCATTCCGAAATTATGAGAAAGAATACTTCAACGCATTAAGGACATTCTTAAGTACGTCCAACCTCGAGTTTGACTAAGTGAATTCAAACTACTACTTTTTAAAGCTGGCATTCACGAAGCTGACAAGGCATGGAAGTCCCTCTCTCGTTCCCGTCTATTCTGTAAGCAGAAGCTAACGGGCAAGCCGGAGGATCTAAACGCCTTCGCTCTGTACGAAACAGGTGCAAGCGGGAAATCCGTCAACACACCCAACGGATACAGTCAAAGATCCTACTAGTAGCCCGTGAGAATAACAACTTCTATGTAAGTACATGCGCCGCCAGAGAAAAACTAAGCCCTCGGCGCTTTCTCTGCGGCTTCCCGACGGGGAAACCTCCTCCAACCCCCAGGTGGTTGCTGAGACGTTCAGAGAATACTATTCAGCAGTTTACAATGTGGTCCCGCCAAACTGGCATCCGATTCTCCCGCGGAGAAATTTCCAATGTCCACTCCTAACAGCTGAATTCTCTGTGCTCGACGTTCAGGATCTCCTGCTTAAGATCAATCCTTATAGTGCAATGGGACCAGACGGGATCCATCCTCGGATCCTCAAAGAAGCGGCCCTTGGTTTGGCGGTGTCTCTCCGTAGTAGGACTGAGCAGACAATTCGGACAGGCACTCTTCCAGTGGCATAAAAAGAGGTCACTGTTACACCCACATTTAAGGCAGGCGATCGTCACTCTCCTGCTAGTTATCGGCCGATCAGCCTCACCAGCATCCCATGCAAGGTAATGGAGCGTCTGTTAAAACGCGCCATCCTTAAGCATTTCTTTTCAAATAACCTTTTCTCTCCTTGCCGAAGGACCGTGCATAACCAGTAAGTTAATCGTCATGGATAACGCGACAGAGGTCAAAGATAACGGCCACATCTGCGAGGATATCTTCTTCGATTTTGCGAAGGCCTTCGACCTTGTCCCACATGGTCCTGCTGTACGTAACACGGAAACGCATGGCATCCAAAGACAGGTTCTTCACTGGATTACGCCCTTTCTTGGTAACAAAACTTTCAGAGTGAAAACTGGGTCGGACCTTTCCTCCCCTCCTCGGACCCCGCCAAATTTGCTAAAGGATCAGTATTTGATTCACCATTGTTTGTTATATTATATATACATATACCAATGATCTTCCCGATCCCATTTATAGCGACGCTATGTTTTATGCTGGCGGTTCAAAAATCTGGAATGCTTGTGACCCCAATGTATTACATATTAAATTTAATCTCATTAGATGTTGGTCGGGTGACTGGAGTCTCTCTCTGAACTACAACAAGTGTGCAGATATGTCACCAGAAGAAAATTCCGGGAACCTACTCGTGATATACAGTGAACAGAATGTAATAGATATCTCGACAATTGATGTTAAAAAAGAACCTGGGGATTTGGTTATCGTCTAGTTCACTTTTGTCTCATCACCATCAGATGGTCACCACAAAGGTATTTGAAATTCTTGGGATCCTGAAAAGTCTTTCCCCTCANTTGCTAAACCCCCTAAGCAGCGAATATAATTTTGTGTCTGTATATATGACCAAACTGGCGTACTCAAGTAACAGTCTACTACAAATCCCTGTAAAGCGATTGGAAACCTTTACTGTCCTTACAGCTGAAGGTCAGTTTTATTATCTCAATGAGTTGCAAATACCTTTCTTTTACAATGATCTCGTGATGTTGCGGGAAACGTAAGTTCGGTGACGGCATGACGCTTCAATTTTTATTCAGGTTCACTTTCCAGTAATCTAGTGAACGTTTGTGTGTTGTGTATCACGAATACATTTAACGAATCTCCCAATTCGATACCTGTGCACGTTGTATGTTTATAAATGGGAGCATTCAGTTATCTGACCAACACTTAACGTCATAGGTATCGAACTGCAGTGCACTGGGATCAGTCGTGCTGCAATATTTTTAGGTCATCAACATAAAAATCATATTCCTGGCGAACAGAATCACCGGGTGATTAATGTGGACAACAAAATAATAAAGCACTGATGACGGATCCGTGCGGAAACTGCAGGGGAAGAAATATCCTATCCAGTTTCCACCTTAAATCTTCTATTGTTCAGATTTGGTTGTGTCATTTAATAGTGGCTGCATTCGTGATATATAGTCAGCCTTATCCATGACCACAACGCCGGAGCCTTTGTCTGGTTGTAGGATTATCAAGTTTTCATTGGTTCGTAGCTGAGAAAGGGCATCAATTATGTTATGAAGTTGGAATTGTACTTTGTTTGGAGGACGTAACTCTGTATTGGTGCTCGAGGTCGACTAGCCTGGCTTTAAACCAACTGCGGGCGGTTTCTGAGTTGTGAGAGTTGGTCAAACAGAAGCTCGAACTGGGCCTGTGACTCGATGCTGTTGTTCTTCTTTGGGGGTATACAAAATTTCAGACCACAAGATAGAGCTTCCAATTGAGTGCTGTTGAGCTTGAACTGACAACATGCTGTTCACGTTGCTAACCGTTCCATCAGTTTGCTTGGGATACTAGTGAAACTGGTCGTCAGTACCGTGCTTCGCAACGAACGACACGTCCCTTTGTTAATTCGTCGAACATGGCACCGCGGTCAGATACAGGGTTACAGAGGTCCTCGTGTGCCGGCCCCTTCCAATTTCGCTCACAACCCCGATGTAGAACTTGTTACCGTGCTTGGAACAACCGACCGTACACTCCGCATCGACAGCAGCGGTACGTAAATTCAGGTGAGCGAGTTTGCAATACGATGTGTATCCCATCAGCAGTCAGTTCAAGTTTGACTTCGGCTTTTGCCGTAGAGTTAACGCTTGGAGATACCGCTGTTGTGGAGTTATTAGATACAGGGGCATCCAGCAGCTTGATAAGATCAGATGTTATCAGAAGACTCGGCTGCCACAAATTAGAGCCCTGTAATTGGGAATTACCCATCGCTGACGGCTCGGCCATGTGTACTCAAGGGTCAGTGACACCCATGGTGCGGGTAGCCAATCAGACGATCCGACACAAATTCGTAGTGGCCCAAACCTT
>LOND01004778.1:15580-33291 GCA_014220965.1 Paragonimus kellicotti
GATTGCAAGTTGAACATCACCCACAATTGACTGCAGCTCTCGCGTTCCCATAGACTATCCAGTCGGCCCGTTCCCAAATGCGCAAGCACTAGACTCCAGTTTCGCTCTGAACAGAGCTCGTCAGTAGTGCATATCCACGCCACTGCCGGGACTAGAACTGCGGCATTGCTTCCATGTGCAGGCAACCGTGTTCACCACTGCGCCATTCACCTCACATTAGGCACGACCGAATAATCATCGCAACGGAACGCACAACCACTTTCGCTTGTGAGTAATCATCACGTTGCCCGATCCTATCGAGAGCAGGAGACACAGTTACTGTCTGTTAACTCCAATCGATAAGCCCGCGATTAGGACTCGCTAGGCAGGTCCAAATCTCCCAAATCTCATTAAACACGCTAGGCGATATTTCAGATTACTGGTCAGTAGTCGAGGATTTGGTTAATTTCAAGTTGAACATCACCCACAATTGATCGCAGCTGTCGCATTCCCATAGACTATCCAGTCGGCCCGTTTCCAAATGCGCAAGCACTAGACTCCAGTTTCGCTCTGAACAGAGCTCGTCAGTAGTGCATCTGCTCGCCACTGCCGGGACTAGAACTCCGGCCTTGCTTCCATGAGCAGACAACCGTGTTCACCACTGCGCCATTCACCTCACATTAGGCACGACCGAATAATCATCGCAACGGAACGCACAACCACTTTCGCTTGTGAGTAATCATCACGTTGCCCGATCCTATCGAGAGCAGGAGACACAGTTACTGTCTGTTACAAAACAATCGATAAGCCCGCGATTAGG
Organism: Paragonimus kellicotti; assembly: GCA_014220965.1. NCBI lineage: Eukaryota > Metazoa > Platyhelminthes > Trematoda > Plagiorchiida > Troglotrematidae > Paragonimus > Paragonimus kellicotti. The sequence continues at coordinate 16,380 of LOND01004778.1, forward strand.
ACTCGCTAGGCACGTCCAAATCTCCCAAATCTCATTAAACACGCTAGGCGATATTTCAGATTACTGGTCAGTAGTCGAGCATGTGGTCAATTTCAAGTTGAACATCACCCACAATTGATCGCATCTCTCGCATTCCCATAGACTATCCAGTCGGCCCGTTTCAAATGCGAAGCACTAGACTCGAGTTTCGCTCTCAACAGAGCTCGTCAGTAGTGCATCTGCTTGCCACTGCCGGGACTAGAACTCCGGCCTTGCTTCCATGAGCAGACAACCGTGTTCACCACTGCGCCATTCACCTCACATTAGGCACGACCGAATAATCATCGCAACGGAACGCACAACCACTTTCGCTTGTGAGTAATCATCACGTTGCCCGATCCTATCGAGAGCAGGAGACACAGTTACTGTCTGTTACAAAACAATCGATAAGCCCGCGATTAGGACTCGCTAGGCACGTCCAAATCTCCCAAATCTCATTAAACACGCTAGGCGATATTTCAGATTACTGGTCAGTAGTCGAGCATGTGGTTAATTTCAAGTTGAACATCACCCACAATTGATCGCATCTCTCGCATTCCCATAGACTATCCAGTCGGCCCGTTTCCAAATGCGCAAGCACTAGACTCCAGTTTCGCTCTGAACAGAGCTCGTCAGTAGTGCATCTGCTTGCCACTGCCGGGACTAGAACTCCGGCCTTGCTTCCATGAGCAGACAACCGTGTTCACCACTGCGCCATTCACCTCACATTAGGCACGACCGAATAATCATCGCAACGTGAACGCACAACCACTTTCGCTTGTGAGTAATCATCACGTTGCCCGATCCTATCGAGAGCAGGAGACAGAGTTACTGTCTGTTACAAAACAATCGATAAGCCCGCGATTAGGACTCGCTAGGCACGTCCAAATCTCCGATCTCATTAAACCTGCTAGGCGATATTTCAGATTACTGGTGAGTAGTCGAGGATGTGGTTAATTTCAAGTTGAACATCACCCACAATTGATCGCATCTCTCGCATTCCCATAGACTATCCAGTCGGCCCGTTTCCAAATGCGCAAGCACTAGACTCCAGTTTCGCTCTGAACAGAGCTCGTCAGTAGTGCATCTGCTTGCCACTGCCGGGACTAGAACTCCGGCCTTGCTTCCATGAGCAGACAACCGTGTTCACCACTGCGCCATTCACCTCACATTAGGCACGACCGAATTATCATCGCATGTGAACGCACAACCACTTTCGCTTGTGAGTAATGATCAGGTTGCCCGATCCTATCGAGAGGAGACACAGTTACTGTCTGTTACAAAACAATCGATAAGCCCGCGATTAGGACTCGCTAGGCACGTCCAAATCTCCCAAATCTCATTAAACACGCTAGGCGATATTTCAGATTACTGGTCAGTAGTCGAGCATGTGGTTAATTTCAAGTTGAACATCACCCACAATTGATCGCAGCTGTCGCATTCCCATAGACTATCCAGTCGGCCCGTTTCCAAATGCGCAAGCACTAGACTCCAGTTTCGCTCTGAACAGAGCTCGTCAGTAGTGCATCTGCTTGCCACTGCCGGGACTAGAACTCCGGCCTTGCTTTCATGAGCAGCAACCGTGTTCACCACTGCGCCATTGACCTCACATTAGGCACGACCGAATTATCATCGCAACGTGAACGCACAACCACTTTCGCTTGTGAGTAATCATCACGTTGCCCGATCCTATCGAGAGCAGGAGACAGAGTTACTGTCTGTTACAAAACAATCGATAAGCCCGCGATTAGGACTCGCTAGGCACGTCCAAATCTCCCAAATCTCATTAAACACGCTAGGCGATATTTCAGATTACTGGTCAGTAGTCGAGCATGTGGTTAATTTCAAGTTGAACATCACCCACAATTGATCGCATCTCTCGCATTCCCATAGACTATCCAGTCGGCCCGTTTCCAAATGCGCAACCACTAGACTCCAGTTTCGCTCTGAACAGAGCTCGTCAGTAGTGCATCTGCTTGCCACTGCCGGGACTAGAACTCCGGCCTTGCTTCATGAGCAGACCGTGTTCACCACTGCGCCATTGACCTCACATTAGGCACGACCGAATTATCATATGTGAACGCACAACCACTTTCGCTTGTGAGTAATGATCACGGTTGCCCGATCCTATCGAGAGCAGGAGACAGAGTTACTGTCTGTTACAAAACAATCGATAAGCCCGCGATTAGGACTCGCTAGGCACGTCCAAATCTCCCAAATCTCATTAAACACGCTAGGCGATATTTCAGATTACTGGTCAGTAGTCGAGCATGTGGTTAATTTCAAGTTGAACATCACCCACAATTGATCGCAGCTGTCGCATTCCCATAGACTATCCAGTCGGCCCGTTTCGAAAAGCAAGCACTAGACTCGAGTTTCGCTCTGAACAGAGCTCGTCAGTAGTGCATCTGCTCGCCACTGCCGGGACTAGAACTCCGGCCTTGCTTCCATGAGCAGACAACCGTGTTCACCACTGCGCCATTCACCTCACATTAGGCACGACCGAATAATCATCGCAACGGAACGCACAACCACTTTCGCTTGTGAGTAATCATCACGTTGCCCGATCCTATCGAGAGCAGGAGACAGAGTTACTGTCTGTTACAAAACAATCGATAAGCCCGCGATTAGGACTCGCTAGGCACGTCCAAATCTCCCAAATCTCATTAAACACGCTAGGCGATATTTCAGATTACTGGTCAGTAGTCGAGCATGTGGTTAATTTCAAGTTGAACATCACCCACAATTGATCGCATCTCTCGCAACCATTTTCATTAAAACTTGTTTTCATTCTCATGCTGGTCGCAGGTTCACAACTGACAATGGTGTGTAAATGCATTTTACAGTATAATTAGCATCTTCCGACTATACTATCCAAACAGCACGAACAGAATCACTGTTTCGAATACCGAAGAAATAGTTTAACCTTTGATTCTGCATAAAACAAAAACTGACGGTGTATTCAAAAATCCCTTATGAGCTAGAAGATTGAAGACATCTAATAATTAAATTAGTCGCTAGTGGTTTATTTTAGATAATTTAAACCGCACATGAATTTGTAGACTCCTTTCAAAAAATAACGTAGTACGCTTGATGTAACTGTTAAATTTATATAACTATGAAGTTTCACTTCATAAACTGTACGAAGTACAGCTTAAATACATGTGTTACAATCAATACGGTAAGGTAGTTATGGGAGTTTGCATTTTGTGTATTAGTCGGTATGTGTTATCAATGAACCTTATCAACTATCCGTTTTTTCTCACTTCGATTACTAACGAGGAATATTTTACTCAGTTCTTGACACAAATTGGCGGTTTCAGAAAATAGAACAGAGTTCTGAATTCCGTGGTTGAGGCGTGAACATACATTACAGGTTAGGATTTTATACGATGTCAGTAAAGCGTTACCCTCAAATTAATTGTATTGGACGTATTTTAAAATACCATGTCAACTTTTACAGGTAACATCTTCAAATGCCTCACAAGCGACGTTCTAAAACGAAGGTTAGTGAATATTAACATATCTCCCCCTTGGTGAACGCGTCTGCGTTTGAATATCTGACAAGTTAGAGTATTTACCTCCGGACTAAAACCGAGTCATTGTTAAGTTGTTTATCTCTTACGCAATCCTAATTCGTGCAAACCGTACTGAATTATTGCCCAGTTATTACACCAGCGGTCAATTCAATTATCTGTTCGAAAGTGTAGCTTTAACGGGGTTAACCATTTGTGTTTAAATGCTGCTCGCGTACTGTAAGTTTAGGATTGCGAATAAACTTTGATAGATTACCACTTATTCCACATAACGCTATCGTTTGACGAATGCGTAACTTAACTGAGATAAATCAAGATGTAATAGTCATTACAGACTTATTCATGCGCGATGAAAAATCGGAAATCACTTTGATCCAGAGGGTTGCAAATGTGACTTCAGCTAAAGAGTAACTTACGTGGTGCATCATATCCTAAGACAAATACAAAGAAACGTTTGATAAATTAGCAAGTGCCACCAAGACCTAGTTAATTAATGTAGCCCTAAGTTCAGTTGAAGTACCAAATCTGAGACCCAAAACAAGATTTGCCAATGACCAAATTGTGTTCGGCTAAATGTGAACCTACTCATTAAACATGAACAAATTAGATATCTGCTCCTGAGGAAAACTTATTTCAGACGGACAACTGGAATAATATCGTAACTAACGATCGCGCAAGGGTGAATTTGAATTGCGTAACAGAGCGTGCTGCTGTGTTGTTGACGCCGTTTTAGTTTCCGTTTGTGTAAGTCGTGTGCATGGCTTACTGGGCCTTTGGCTCATGTTTGTGTATTGTTTCCTTTTACAGGATTGTTGTTGGAACCCCTCCTTCGGAAGAACGCTGTCACTTGGTGCTAGTTCGCAAGTGTAACGGATATTCAGAGTAAAAACGGCCGATTTGTATAGCACAATATATACTCCAATGTGGCAGGTGCTCTTTTATACGGTGCTACAGAGAACGTATAAAATCCAAGTTTCAAAGCAGCTACTTACCCATTCCATTGTGCCGCATAGAAACAAACACGTATTCCGCCTGATAGACCGCTCAGACATGATATTCCAGAGTTACTGTAAAAACCCATCAGCGCCATTGTTGACTGTTGACAAGTAGTGCGATGGGTCTTTTGATTTCTGAGCCATAATTGTCAAAAATCTGGAATTCGTGGCTCCGCGTGCTCCTCTGCATTTCAACCGTCGAAATACTTTCCGTTAGGCGTCATAATTCTAAGTTCATTAAACCGAATCAGTCTGTAGCCCAGGATGTTCAGCATTAGTTTTTTAATCTACTGCTTTACCTCACCACTCATAAGCTGCCTAAATAATTGCGGAGCATTTTGTGGATTAGTGGCTCAGACGAAAACAGAATCAACCCTGTAGGTAAACTGCATATCCACCAATTAAAATATTATTGTTGTTAATGGTTCAAAATAGTTGACATTTTCCGCCCAATATCCCGAACCCAACGCATGTTGCACAATAGCGTTATTGTCCATTGTGCACACATTCTGTGATGTGTATTTCGTTCGCCTCTCTTTGGAACATTAACGATACGTCGTACTTAAGCACTCCGTTAAAAGTGTACAAAAGCGTTTGCATCACAAAAACGCTGAAGGCGAACATAATTGTGTTGTAAACCTCAACCAAATAGTTAAGATAATTTGAGATACTAAAAGCAGTTCACTTCTAACAATAGTTTGGCGTTAGTAATATGCACAGGGAGATGACAGTTGAAAATATTATGTATACTTCGAAAGGAAAATAATTGGCAGCTGTGAATGGCATGTCACGCAATTACATCTCTGCGTTCGCCTATATGATAACAGTATCTTTCAGGTACATTATGTGAACTCCTGCTGTATGACTTGAACTTTAATTACCGTGAGCAGGGCCATCGAATTCTACGTGTGCTGTAATAGAAATTGGATTCAGAAACGCGCCCCATTAATAGAATTGTTGAACAGTTGCAGAAACCGCGTAATATCTTGTTTAACAATAACTCTACATCTGACTGATATTTTCTTATTTAACTGCTAGTTTTAGAATGCACAACAAAGATCTAACTATTTACAGTACATGCCACACCTGACATTCAAAACCCACTGAGTGGGCGATCCACGCATTCTCCCTTCTTTTTCAGCATGTTGGAGAGGTCATTCCAAATAATCTCGAATCACGCATATTACATGCACAATTAAAAAGAGGTAAATTACAATGATTGTTCTCATTGGCTTTCCAAAAATAAAAAATATGGGTCAGTCGATCAAAAAAACTGGCACTTTCCATATGAACACGTTAGTCCTTTTCTTACGTTCGTCATTCAGCATACGAGATTTTGCTGAATCAACATTTTTGGTGTTCTTTAATCTTGTTTATAATCTATCAATCATCTATGAATTAAACTCGCTGAACATTATGTATGCTACTACTGTACTGCTGCCGTTATTATCAACATGTTTTGTTCACAGTTTGATCATAACCTACCAGAACCAGAACCTGAAAATATGGACGAAATAATAATTTGGTTAAAATGAATTTCGATAGTGTCATCATAGAAAAAACACTAGCAAATCGGCTAAAACTGGACATTAACATACGTGGAAAGTGTGCGCCTAGAAAAAAGTATGTGAAGGGGACGAATGCATAAGAAACATTTTATTAATAAATTGTAGTCGTTATAGTGAAAACACTTCATCAAGAGTAGTGATTACATTTTCAAACTGTTGGATAAATCCTTTGACTAACTAATCATACGTGTAACCGACTATGGATATTATGTTGAATGAATAAAGCAATTCACGCATTGGCTGATGGATTTGAATCTGATTAACAAACGAACTATGTATTCCCGTTTGAATCATGAGGCCATTAAAAAAAGAATGCATGGCTGCAATAACAGTTCAAACACAGCCTTCAAGAACGTCATACATTGAGCGACGGATAAGCAGGTATCCCTGTAACCCGAAGCAGATAACAACGGTACTCACTGAAGATCAACAGTAACCCCATTTTCACATTCGATATCATATATTCAGATTTTCCGTGTATACGATTGTTTAACAGTGTATTTGCACTGATGGCGGCTGACTGGATATCACTCTGTTTACAAAATATTGGTGCTGTTCGTGAGAGCTCAGTATGTCAAGTGAAACTCAATGGAGAGAAAATGGAAAGCGAAGTTCAAACGTGAAGTTAATAATTTGGTAGGCAGTGAGAAAGAGTATTTCGCTCGAATACCCATTGGTATGTCTAAGTAAAAAATGTTAGTAAATACAGAAATGTCCGTTTCAGCTAAAACGTCCACTATGTTGAATGCCCAAGGATCACCATTTTGCTCATGAGTATAGACATGTACTTTGTAACAATCAGCACTATTCCTTGCATTTTCCGGTGTACTTGAGTTCGACCACGGAATTCATAGACTTTTTACGGCAGAAACTTTGCTGTGACATAAACACAATGAAAGGGCACAAGTTTGCTTATTTCTCGCTACCTCAGTTGGTCAATCAAGTAATATGAAGTCACAAACAGTAACCGGGTCTCTCTCAACTGGCCAGTGAAATGCTGAATTATGCTATAAGGACTGCCTGGCAAACCCGTATGTAGTTGAAACAGCGCACTGTGTTTTATGCATTGGGACCATGAGTTTTCATAAGAGCTCATTGTGACCACTCAATGAAAATATCAGGCCTTACAAAATAGTGTTTGCAGTACCCAAAGAATATGATGCTTGAAGCCTCAAATAAGCCTGTCTTGAGCAACTTTATCTACAATATCGTTTTTATTGTGCCGAATCATTTTCTTCTAGTTTGAACTCAATTTGAATGACAGAGAAAAACGATAATGTATAGTAAAATGTACAGTACCATTAGTGTACAGCTCAGAATATAGAGTGACTGAAACAATATGATACGGATGGCTCTGCTAGAGTCCCGTACATTATAATGAACTTGAAGTGACACTCTACAAATGTTGCACAGAAGGAATTTCAGCAATCTAGATAGCGATGTTGTGACATGTGGTTTGTTGTTGTAACCAAAGCAATCCTGAAGGATCTGGCCACTTCACGCAAGTAAGTTACTGACTCATCTATTGCAACTCAGTAGTGAAGAAGCAGTTAATCCCTCAGGCACATTTCGAACACTCCAAGTTTAGTCTCGTTACTCTTACGGAACGAATAACTATCGAAGCGTTTTTCAAAGATATGGGCACATACCATTTATCGACTGCCCAATAATTACGACTTTCTCCGCTTCTTCTAGTAATTTCTTTCGAAAAAATATCATTCTGTTTTATTAACAGATGTTATTAATTTTTCCAGCACTCAACACTTGAGACTGGACGATATATTCTGTTACATCTGAACTGCTTCCATGTTTAACTTTTAATTACTCTGGATATGTTTCACATTTTAAGTTGCGACATTTCCTGTGAAATGTGACCCACTTCTTTTCGTAAGCAACTTAAAATCTAACCATCATCCTACCCAGTTTGGCGTATAGAATCTCCATGTTCAGGTATATTTCTTAATTACATATATTCAGATTCACAGCCTACCATAAGTTGCTCAGTTATATACTCCCGGTGTTGTGGCATTTAGGCACCACACGTTATATATGACATTAAACAAATCTTTCTGTGTTCATCCACACAACTCGTGGAAAAACTATTTTGAAAAGCTGAGGTAGTTCAGCAATGCGACGTAAACTACTGCAACTGTTATTTGTCTTCTGATCGTAGCATCGTTGGCTGAACGTGAACTACTGTGTTCGCAAATTGGGTCTTCTATGTGCATTCCTTCCTTTGACAGCGTCACGTATCTTGTGTTAAGTATTCATACAAACTGGATAAATATCTGATATTACATTAACTTCCATCGTAAAAAGTGGCCAGATGTGAAAATAAGACGTTCGGTTTTCATAACATCGAGACAGACACCAATCAGGAGTTTCACTGCTATATTCATATACAATATATAACTGCAGTCCATGACGTTCAATGTTATTTACCATGCGAGCTTTCCGTGAAAGGTACTTCCGCTGCGTACAAAAGGTAGAGGAATGTGTATACATTACAAAATGCACACTGTTATCCATAGCTACTTGATATTATGTACAGTTTTGCAAATTATCTAAAGCAAACTATGTATTGATATCCATATCTATTTTTTATTTTACTGCGTTAAAACCAAAGCAAAAATTATGCAATATTTGTGGAAATTATCGTCTGCTAGATCAGTAGTATCAGGATGGTCTGTCATGGCAAACGTTTATAAGCTTCATTTAACCATTTTGAATGGCACGTTATAGCAAAAACTGACAACTTATGAAGAATGTTGTCACAATCATAGAATGAAAGAGCACATTATCTAACTAACCCAGGGAACTACAAATGAATTAGAGCATTCCGTGATTCCAATACCTCAACAAAGATACTGGTACCCAAGAAGGTAGGGAACACAAAGGGTCCTTACACGTTTATGTACTCATATTTCTACGTTTATTCACAAGTACTGGGTTTTTGAAACTTTGCCTCATATAGTTGCTTTGCGTTAGCTATTTCTGTTAAGGTGGAAATCTTTTTTTCAGCAAGCGCAATACCATGAGCAAAATGATAAACATACCGCATCCAGGAGCTGAAAATTGGAATTTCACATTTAATTTAAGTTATTCTGGCTGATATCAGCACATCCTGTCATCCGATTTATCGGCTTTCACCAAAATATAACTTACGTGGCACGTGGGGCTCTAAATAAATTAATACAATATTGATGAGTTTGTATAACAGTTTCCTACAACAAGCTAATCATAAATATTTGGCACTTTGACTACCGTTTGAAAAAGCAATCATAAAAATTTTAGCACAATCATACAGACCTAATATTAATCACGTAATATTATCAACGTATCATTTACCACTGACCTCCCAGACCTTACTAACTGCCTTATGTGAACTATAGAAGTTGCTAGTTAGACAGTTAATATTTGATGACAAAATACCATGTTAAAGAATTCATACAGTTCTCAGTAAACAAGTTAGTTTTTCGTTGGAATTTTAGTGGAAGTTCATTCACAGAAACTCTGCATTCTGTGGAGTTGATTTATTTCTATCAACAATCAAATACTTCATCCCGGTATCCTAATAAAATTGAAAAATGTTTACTTGTCAGGTGTATACGTTATCAAATGTAGCTCTGAACTTAAAAGTTTGTAACTATCTGACGCCCTGGGTAACCTTTTTCAACAGTATGCAAAAAATCTCTAATTCCTTTGTCGGATTTCATTCATGACTTTGTGAACAGCCAAATTTAGTTCCTAAAAGTATGTACAAAGTTCACCCATTTCCTAAGCGTTTCAATACAACTTTGTTGAAATGACTTCAAGAGAGTTAACTGCAGTTTGTACAATGTAAGTTTTAAAACCATGAGCTTGTGGTACATACTTCTCTCTCCAAAACTTTCTCTACGTGTCCGCGTACAATAATACCATCTTGTATAATGTGAGGCAAGTTGCGCAGCAGTCAACGCGGTTGTCGCAAAGAAACGTGGCCAGAGTTCTAATCCTCACCGCAACAAGCTTACACACTAATGGTGAACACTGACAAGAGCAAAGCAACAGTACGTTGATTCTCCTTGAATCAGGACGATCGGAAAGTTTCTGGGAATAAAGCATTTACGATCATTTGCAAGAGGTATTTAAACTATGTAAACAAAAATTCCCTACCAAGCTCGGATAATCAACATGTCGTTCAACACAAGCGTTACTATTTGTGCTTTCAACTTGTAGAGAAGTCCTAGTCGTTGAGACATCAGTTAGAATTGAAAAGGCAGTTAACGTGTGTTCTTTTGAGCGGTTCCGTAAACAAAGAACGTTACTAGTAACGTGGCAGAGCGTTTGTGCCTGATGATACAGCTGTGTCTAATGTGAGAATAGTGGCTTAGTGTTCAGCCCGTTTGCATTACAATAACGTGGTCAAATTTGAAATCCCGGACACATGCGCCAGTGACGAGCTATAAGAATCCAGCCGGAATCTAGATTTTTCACAAATAGACTTTTTCTAAAATGTTATTGTTTGTCCCATTTGGTATAGACTTAAGAAGTCTTGCTGTGCGTATGTGCCTCCGGAGACTCAACGATGATCTTAGCAATTCTTTACAAATTGCATGAAGTAACACTGATGGATAAAACACTTTCCATCGAATTAAGGGTTTATATAAACGGTCAACAGAACTAAGAATTTGTGCACAAATCGTAAAGCAATAACAACAAAACAAACTTATAAAGGCGAAGCAGCCCCAACTAGTATACTTTCAACTTTACACACTCACCGTGAGGATGGGTAACTGCCCCTTGCATCATGAGTCCAGCTGCAACAACGACAATCACGGCGAACTGCGGATTCATTTCTTACGCTTTGTATAATGAAATGAAAGTCGCTTATTTATATATGTTCACGGACGCTCCGCACAAAACGATTGGATACAGTGACCTTTTACTGACAAAGCCAATCAGACAGCCGATGGCTGCAGACCTATTGGTGCCCTTTGTAACAGATTAGAAAACTCACGTAAGCTGCAATCGAGAAGATACCGAAAATCCAAATTTAGATTATAAACTCACTGATTCACTAAGCACTTAGAAAAGCGCTTGGTGGTTAAAGTTGAAGTGATAGTACTCGAGAACGTGCTACAGGGCTGGTTATTAATGTTACAATCGTCTTCCACCTATAGGTTATGATAACACTCGCAGCGAATCTTCAACTAAGAGATAATTAATGCATTAGGTTCAGAATGGTTAATGAAACGATATCACGGTCAGCTCATATCATTCTTTTATCTCCGACCATCAACCGAAATACCCTAAATGTTAGCAACCGGACTGTACATGCCCTTCTATCTGTCGTGTATATGAAACGTTCTCTTGTGTGATGTGTCTAGATGTGCAGCCCTCGTTATCGTTAGAAAAAACTCATGCGTTAAATTAATTCTCCCGTAGCTGACGCTTACAAATGAGTTGACCTCGCCTTATTCTCAGGTATTACAATGAAAGCGTGATGCATAAATTTTCGAATGACAATGATTGGATTGTGCCCTGTTACTTGGCCAATCATCTTAGGCAAGCTGATCCACAAAGCCTCAGCCTCGTACATTCGAGTTCACATGACACATTTGTGATGTGATATTTTGGAAACAGCCATCTTATGTAAAGGAATAACTTGGACTCCAGTGACATTAACTATAAATGTGAATGTGTTCATATAATCGAAGTGTAAAATTTCGAGTGTATGCTTCTGTGTGGCGATGTTATTTTGAGTACCACGAGGATGTAACAAGTAGGAAGGTTGTAATGATTCAGCGAAAATTCACAAAAGTGGGGTAGTGCGAACCAGATTGTCTTAGCAATTTCATGAGGTTTCCCTTGAACTGATATTATTTCCAACCAACGCCTCATGCCAAATACCTTGCTTAGGCTGTCAATACTGTAGGATCGATTTAGTAGCGGCTTAACGAAAACTGTCCTGCATCAATTACCAACCTCAAATTTCAGAGAGGTTCGAGAATAACCGTTGCTACATGAATTCTATTGAAACCAGGTTGAAAAATCTTTAGATTGTCTAAAATCGGACCATACATATTAGGTAGCAAAGGTTGGCTTTAATTAACACTTGTTCACTTTTGTTAGGGCAAACTAACCCCTCGAGCCCGTATAACATTCGCACAGACAGTAGATACTTACTAGCCAACGACATCTGCAAAGCAGTTTGTTGCAAAGGTTGTGCAACCGTTGTTAACTATTGAGTGAACGTAATGATTTGTTGATCATACTAATGCATTAACCCATCCACAATTTGTGTTTGAATGTGAATATTGAAACATTTAATCAGAAACCAGCGAAATTGCGAGATATCATATTGGGCAATTTCTTCCATATTTATTCGTCGTGTTGCCTAGGAGACATCTGAACTCCACACCCACATGGCTTTTTAACCGAGGCTATGGTGCGAGGCAGAACCGTAGTTAGGTGTAAGTCGTTAACAATGCTGTAATGAATTGCGTATGACGATGCAGGAAACCAGCCTAACACTGCTCAACAATTGATTCACTATTCTGGCCTTGAGTAAAATATGTATATCAGTGTGCATTAGCACAGTAACAGAAGGGGGACAACTAAGTGTATTGACCACAACGTTACTGAGTCGGACAAGAGATTCCTACAACCCCTTAGGCTGTGTTTTAGCGGAGGGGAAAACGTATCTCAATGCAACCCATTCTAACATGTGACTTCTTTGTGACAAAGCAGGCTGTGTATGAAGTTATTCACGATTGATTTGTGACGTCGAAATTCATTTGCACCTGCAATCAAGAAGGGTTAATTTGTCATTTAGTCTGAGAGGAGGAACTTAGAGAGGAACAGGTCGAAATGATGTTCTCGATGCTTTAGTAGGCAAATATAAAATATTGTTTTACTAGCTTTTGTGCAACGCTTAGCCATAATAGTTTGTGCGTAATTCCATAAAAGTGAATGAGACGAGTTACCTTTAGAACAATGAGGTTTTTTGTTGAAAAAACGTGTTTCATTGACTTTTCAGTCAACCCTTAAATTGGTCTGAGAATTAGTTGACGCCAACTAAAAATTTTATAGACAGGGACTCTATCCAAAATCGGCAATTTGCCATGGCCTGTTTGTAAAAAGCTTTATTTACTTTTTAACTGAAGGAGATGAAATCGCATCCTCATTTCAGCGCTGACTGGATGTGTGGCAATCTTTTCAAATGTCATTCAGAAGTTCAGTCATTCCATAGCAGTCAAAGATCACAGCGTTCAGATTGGATTAAATACATCTTTATAAACTTCCAGAGTGAATAGTTGGAATGTTAAATAGCTTACAATTAAACTGTGAAACCACCTGTGTATAAAAAAAGAATGCATGGACGTGGTTTCTGAAATAGCAATCGGTTGGCGTGTAAACGAATGGTTGATGCAGAGCTACTCCCAAAAGAGCGTTTAGGCAAGGCTCACTACTTTTGGAAGATACAATCATATTCAAATGGGACAAGCTGAACACGCCGATCGAACGGTTTAATACGTAGATAAGGCAGTTTTAAAGTCGGGGTTATTCATTTCTTCCGCGTGATCCCTGAGCCAGAAGAGTAGACCACTCAATAGCGTGAACAAGTATTGATAACCTTACGAAAACCGGCAGCTAAATATAGGGCAAATGCTTGTTATAAACCGTGACCTAAATATTCGCAGACCAACAGTTCATCCGAGTCGTTCCTACTGTCAACGTGATTTCTATCCATTATCTAACTTGCTGATTTGAATCAAACGTTCTTCTCAAATAATAATGGATATAACCCCAGTCAACCGATGTCACAACCATATACTAGTTTAACATTTGGATTATATCATCCTGATTCATAGGACACTAATCATATTGTAGTATCGAGCCTCCGGAACTTAGTCATAGACAATCTGAACGGCGTAGTCAATCACTGTCCTCACGACGTGTTGTTACACTTCCCTGTATGTTACGTTACCCAAAAATGAACCTTTTTTAAGAGCATGATTTCTAACAGAAATGCAGAGCGAAACAATCGATCAACCGGTAGCCAAATACAACGCTCAAGTTAACAAAATTTGCGTCACAGAATGAGTTTTTACCCAAAGGGAAAACCAGAAGTACTAACCGTAACTCGAGTCAAACTTAATCTGAATTTGTTTGCTCGTGTAATTATGTATCACCTGACAAAATACTAGCACAAATTGAAGTGTATTCCAGTCAAGATGTCTTTTACGCTGAACCATCTCATTTACTGGTGGAAGCTTTCGTCTGAACAAAGTTCTGATCTATTTTCCCTATAACTGATCTTGACGGTTGTGTAGTCTGCTTTTCAGTTCATCATAATTGTTTTCAAAAGATCTTCATTGTGTACTGACGATCTGGTAGACAGTGGCGCCCACCATTCCGTCATCCCGTGAGTTGAGGTCAAATCCGTACAGAAAATGTAGTCATATTGGTGTCTGCCCAGTAATGACGACATGTCTGGGAGTATGTTTCTAGGGCGTCGTTCTGACACAATGAAAACAGCTGACAATACTCTAGGTTTTAAAATCTCATTCAAATTATCCTTTGCCAATATTTTTAAAGGGTAAGTAAAAGGGAGGAACACCATACTTAACTTCATAAACCAAATAGTTAGCCTCATGTGAAAAACATGTTTCAAAACTTTCCATGATGTGTCTACAGACAATGCTCGAATAGACTGTGAGCCTGGATTACTCAAGGCCCTAAGGGGAAAAAACGTATACAGTACAAGGTGCGTAACCAGGTGGGAATACAGTTATATTATTGGGGACCTTGCTCATAGGCTTTCGTTGCCAGATCATTACTGACTTTGTTTGGACCCGACTGTTACATAATTTTCATTCTGAGTAATACAAATGATTAAACTTTTCTTTTTCAACGTTCAAGTTGTTTGCGAAATGGCAATAAAATCGTGGCCGGCTCAAGACAAAGAGTCCTTGATTGTGCTACAAAATCCTTGTCATTTGAAAATAATTACTGACGTAATTTTCCGTACAATAAACATCTTGTGACTGTAGTCGGCAGTCTCTTCTCTATCTAGACTGGTTATCTACATATACCGTGGTCCCTATTTTGTTCTTAAGCTAATATCTATGTAAAACCGCATTCAGTTAGAGCGGTTTTAGACGGGGTTTTCCACCGTGAAGAGCTAGAACCATGCTGTGTACTTCTGAAACAACACCAGCTGTCGAGAAAACTCAGTTACATTTTGTTTAATGTCCTCTTTCTACAATACTATAGGAAACTATTTACGATTTTCGGGATGGTTTATTTGTTCAACGGTCAAAACAGCGTTCTTGAAAAGAGCATACAATATACAGGCAGCCGCCAGGTTTCGGGCGCAAGAGAGCAGGTACCTGAGTTAAAGACAGAAGGACAGACTTCAAGTAACGCAATACTTCAGCGACGTACTCACAGTGTGGTCTCGGTCGACGCTTATCTACCTGACTACCAGTCAGAACGGGATAGATATTAAGCTCACAAAGACCAATCGCATCCGCAAGCACGCATCGAACCAGTGGGAGGGTTGAACAAACGTTATTTTATTTATACAGTGGCGGGGAACAGTATTTATATCCTTTTCAACAAAAATACGTCTCAAGTGAAGACCTACATTGTAACAAAAAACCATTAAGCAACGTTGAGACAAATGAGTTGAAAGTATACTTTAATGAATGGTACACATGTAGAGCAGGAATAAAGAAGAATAGTGTTTTTTAAATGATCTTAATTACTTGAAGCTAAGGCTTCATTTAAGCCTGGACTGAAGTACATACACTAAACAGATCAGAGGTGCTGTCGGTATACTAACATCAGTCCACTTCGGGTCACACAGACTCATTAATTCTGGTCTCTTAGTTTGTGAATCTAATTTGTAATTGTTTGGCCTAGTGAACTTGAAGATGTTAGTCTCTTCAGTGTATCCTTCAGGTTTTGTGTGTCCACCTTGACTGTGTGACCATATTAACTTTAAAAGTTGCAGTAAGCGTGAGAAAAACAACACACGCCCCTTGCCATTTTGACCAATTCTTGTGTGTTTGGACAGCAGCTTATCGTGACATCAATCTAATGAGTATGGTTGTGGTCAGTAGAAAGTCTACTGAACAATCTAATCTCCGGCCTTTATCTCTGCACGCACTAAGTTAAGTAAACACTTTGTAGAGCGAATGCTAAAGTAACCTGTTCCTGGAGCATTAATTGGTGTTTGAATTCAAGAACGATCGGCTTTACTTTGCTGTATTTCTTCGCTTGATTAAACCCTGCTCAGCTGAATACAATTTCACTATCCTTACATCAGCATGTGCAAAAAATGCGAAGGATTTCAGGAGTCATCGATGAAATAGTGTTACTCTCAACAGAAAGCAACTTCAGAGTGTTTGTGATGGCTTCAGATTTGGCGAATTAGGATGGTGTTTCATATAAGGTCATGAGTCGGTCGGTTTTCATCTTGCACCTAAAGATCGCCAGCCAAAATGTATTTAGAATTCAGTTTGCTCGGTTATGAGACTTTTCCGTGATCCTATTTAATAAATGGTAACAAGAAAATGGAAACTATCGCCTTTATTGGGAAATATGTTCATTATAAGTAGCAAATAGGGCGGATTAGAACTACGTGCGCAACAGGTCTAAAAGTCGATTAAGGATGTGAGCGCATACGCTAATTGACTGAAGCTGACATCAAACTCTACCACCAGGATTGCGAATCCTTCTTGAAAGCAACATTGAGTGACCCAAGCCATCCAGGTGCACGCTTCACAGATACGTGGAAAACCCT
>LOND01004780.1:12061-33310 GCA_014220965.1 Paragonimus kellicotti
AGGAGAAAAGGTCAGGACTCACACACACACACACAAACCACTCATTAATTTCCATAAATTTATTATCCAACATTAAATCTGCATACTTACAGCAGTCTTGCAGAAACGCCTTGCACTGTGAGTTTGGAAAGCGCACTGCAAAATATTCGCGGGAACGGGAAGTGACGTTTGGCATTGTCTGCGCTGCTCGTGAGTTGTCAACCAACACCAGCTTTTCGTCTGCATAGTCGAGTTCAATCGGCCTTTTACCAAGTAGGAAGTCCACACGGGCATCTTGTGAGTGCTGTAGATAGCCGTACTTGACAAGATTACATAAACGTGGTGAAAGTGGATAGCCACTCTTGGCGCGGAAGCTGTTACACGGTTAACTGTAAGCTGATGTGAAGCATGAAAAATAGGCGCCGACAATGTGTTCAAATGCCTAATCGGTACACCCATGCGTTCAAGCCTCTCTAAGGATGCGGTTCTATCCGCTGAATCGTGCATATCTTTATAATCGGGAAAAAGGTCATTGTTTGTCGGCGCTACGTATGACGCTGCTCCGGGATTTGGCGGAGAGTGGAAATGTTCTCAATATGCTTTCGACCGGGAAGAAACCCTACCTGTTTTTCCGAACAGCTTAATGGCGCTAAATCAACTGGCAAGGAGCATGCGGATGACATTGTCCTACTTAGAGCTCTGCCGAGTATCTGCGGGCCATGATGAACAAGGTGATTGATCGGGCTGGTTTGCACGGAATGTTGCTTCAAGGCTGGGGCATTGTCACTCTTACTTTTTTTGTTGCAAATAATCTGCTTGAGATTGTGAACCTTTTCACTTGCTTGGGTAGCACTGCTTCGTAAAATGTCAATATTGTTAGCGGGATGTCAAGGGGGATAGCAAAAACGCGTATCGCCTTTGCCAACCTGCGTCATCTGTGGCGTCGAAAAGACGTTCGATTGTCGCTGAAAGGAAGAGTATATAATGCTTGTGTGCGTTCTGTTTTGCTCTATGGTTCGGAAACGTGGCCTGTTCGCAAGGAAGATATCAACAGGCTTGTTGTATTTGCCATCGTTGTCTACGCCAATTAACCCACATTAAGTGATCAAGTGGCTACCGCTGCCGTTCGCCGGCGCGTATTCTGGAACGCTTGGAATGTGCGACCAGTTGGTCAACTCATCCGGTTGTACAGCTTGTGATGGGGGAACCACGTACTCCGCATGCCAAATGAGCGTGTGCTGTACTTCGCATTATATGCTGAGATCACCATTTTTTAATGTTTTTATTAAGTTTTTCTTCTTTCAGGTTATTCTGCGTGAATGTTGCGGATGACTGCTGCTCAGTCGACGGTACGTTCTGGTCAGGTTCGTGGTTGCTACCGATGAGCGAAAGTGTCTGTCTCTCTAGCTGCAGCTTGTCGATGAAGCGACGATCCTTGTTGTGACTCGGGTCAAACTACCCCCATGTGGTTTCCACAAAAAGCCTTTTGCTCCCCTCCTGAATGTGGAAACTTTTACCCTGTGATCTTAGCAAGAGTGGATATTTTATCTCGCCCATGCAATTTAAAGTAATTGTATCGAAGTCTCCACTAGTGGCTCCCCACTTTCTGTGGAAAATGCTGGCAAGAAGTCTTCTCGGCCTGCAGCCCAATTAAATTTGAGATGTGAAATGCGGTTAGCGATCTCAGTTTTTATGGTTGGTTCCGAACCTGCTGACCGGGCTACAACATTGCAAGTTTGCGACGGTAACAAGGAAACAGCAGGAGGCCAGCTAAGTTGACCCTCAGTGATCCGCTCAGTTCTCTTACCTTTTGAACTTACTGTGAATAAGTGTGCTGTATGCCCTGCTGATGGTTTCATTGACAGGCGGCCATCCTGGGCCATTGCCATGGATAAGGTTGAAGTCTGCTGGCGTTCCCAAAAGCAGAAGCGGTTTACGTACCGCTAACTCTCTTTTTAGCCATGTCTCATGATCAGCGATCCGGCCACGCTTGAGCTTCTTATGGGTAGCCCCTAAACTTATTTCGTGAATTGTCATGAGGAATGTTTCATTTAACGTCTATCAACCCTAGGAACTTCTCTTAGATGCATTGTTTGTTTAACCCGCGGATCGCCGTGTACCTGTTTGGTAAATGACCTGTGAGGTCCAGGACCAGCAGCTGCTGGGATGTTCGGGATTGGGACTGCTGAGCTCGAGTTCCAGGCTGGTTTGGTACTTATGCCTTGTCACCGACCTGGATGGGCCCTTGAAGACGTCCTATTTCGGTCTTTGCCCAGCGATGGTAGGAACAGATTGACAACGCACCAACGCATGATCTCAACCACCTATGTGGTCTAGTAGAAGCGGCAGTCCTGATTGGAGCTATGTCAACTGTCGGCCATACAAATCAGTGTTCGTTGTTATGTGTTTTCACACAGTTTGTGATCTGTTTCGTATAATAAATAACTTCCTAAGCCAAGCATCTTTTGTGGTCACATCACAACAGCAACGTGCTGATAACAGGTATTCTGTGCTCGGCGCACAGTTGCAACAGCTGTCCGGTATTATTCGAGCCGTGTGATTGAAGCTTAGACCTTTCACTGAACGAGACAGTGCCTCATCTGTTTGATTGATCTAAGTATTCTTATTTTTGATCGAAATTATTTCACCGCGGCTGTATTTCAGCCTAAGAGGAGTAGCTAGTGCCGAGTAAATAGCTTCCCCAACAGCGACGTTACCGCAGTCAGCGAGAGCACAAGCAGATGCAATGAAATAATTTCTGAAAATTTAACGTTGAGGACCGGCCCTAACAGAACCTCCCATTCAGGTGGCACACAGTCCACCGCTGACGGGAATCCAGTGTATCAACGCGGCTGCGGCAGTTGTACTGCGGTTTCTACTGCAGCCGTGGAGTCACCTGAAGTGTGCTACGGACATCAAGCAGACAGTGCGTACGCTGTGGGTGTTTTACGCTGAATACTGTCGTGGATTCTAGTCTCTGAAATGCAGCAATCATCAACATTTCGCGACTCTAACGTCCGTCTGAGAGCGGCCTGTTGTCCTGTCTGTGCGAACCCTGAACTAACCTGTGGTGACTCGTATTCTAGGTGTAAGCAACGGATGGTGGGAACCGTTTGCTAGGCAGTACAAAGTGGGGCTCACATAGACGGTGCTATTGTGATTATTTATTTCTGTTTTGGGGTGTGCCTAAGGATTACTGCAAATTGGAGTCGGAGGATCCTGAGAGCTAAGTTGGAAAGGTCAATGGTTGAGGGGTCTGCAGTAGGTTGTTTTCGCCTATCTACTTTTTTACATTACGACACGGCGGATGCTTTTTTAAATAGATAGTGTTGTGAATATTTATGATTGTATGTGGGCCGGTATATCACCCGGACATCCAGTCCTAGACTGGACAATGACTATGATTCTCAACCCAAGCGTTTGGTCCAAAAGCCTGTATCGCAGTGTTGCAGATGGATGACAGTATAGCAGAAGTAGCGCCACTTTTCCCGAATAGTGTCAACCTTCCTCCACCTCTCAAGCCGTAGGACCTTGAGAGTGTTGCTTTTCATACATCTACCTGTTGGTCTCCCCGGGATGAGTAACTGTCGGTGCGATCGTCATACTATCCAGTTTAAGGCAGTATGTCTTCAACGTGCGCACTCTGTCACACCACGTCCTGGTTCAGAGTCTGGTTACGACTACAATTTCTATGTCACAAGATAACATTCGGATTTTTTTCACGCTGCCTTGTAGTCTGTAACCCATCCATTTTTGCCCATTTGGTTACATGCTTCGCCGGAAACTATTTTGATACTTTTGGTTCGATCTGTTGCCCGTTTTTGGATGGCTATCCACCGCCGCCTCGTGCGCCAGTTTTTCGTTGTTTTTTTCTCAATATTTTTAAGCGCACTTACTTTGAAACGTGATATTAACTCGTGCGAACTTTTTAGTTTAGCACTCTGTTCTCTTGGAACTCAAAGCCAAGTGTTGATGGCTTTTTACTTACGAAACCATCTTCAAAATGGTTGTAGCAGCGGACACGTTTATGATCTAATTGTGAAAGATTGGCACTTGCATCTACTTCTCTGAGCCAACAATGGCTTTCTCAGTTGAGCGTGTACTTGGTATATAACTATCAAGTCAGCTATCACTGACTCGGGCAATCAGGAGGGTTCTCCTTTCAAGGATGCGTTACTTTCGGACGTACATATTTTGGAAACCGTTACTAATTAGCACACTTTTTCAGATGTTGTTTGAAATAAATAGGTTTGCAATTTCAAAAAGCGCCGCGATGCAGTAGAATTTCACTTCAAAATTATCGGCAAATTTATAACCCTGTAGCTATCAGGCACTCCATTTTTCCCATTCATCTTTGTTGGGCTCGTTTGTGCCCGTAACACAAAAAACGGCCATCAGACATGTTGGCGCTCATTGTCTGTCTAGAGTGACGTTAACCATTTTTTCTTAACTTACCAGCCGTGCGATCGCACGAAATCTGTCTAGTATTGCGAAAGGATGTCGAGATTAGTGGCTTTACTGGTTGATTTCCGGTGAAACTCTGCAAACTGATTCATAAATATGTTCATGTAAGTTAATATCTTTGGCCTACGGACATTTGTGTCTTTGTACCGGAATCTGAAGAACCTAAGTCACGCAACTTGTCTTTTTGTCTGTGATAAATCTTGTCATCCTTAGGACGGTACCGACAAGCTATACGTTTTTGTTGCATATTCGATCACACCTTGGTACTAACAATAACTGAATTCGGCTACATCAATGTTTCCGTGCATGGGTTGTGCACAGACTTCAACTGCATGTTGTATAGCAAAAAAGTGAGGAAGTGGGGCTTACGCCAGTGGGATGTCGCAATTCACAGCGTACTCTTAGTATTGGGTAGATTGAAAAGGGATATTTGACGGAGTCCTCGCAGTGCGTCACAACAGCCGCAAAGACTCCCATCAAACCGACCTGAACGGAGTGCTGCATGGTGCACGAGTTTCCTCCTCCCCTCACGAAATTACTGCTGACTCCCGGATGCTCGTATGTGCGCAAGTTGGTTGGGACACTTAGGTATTTCACCATGATGGTAGACGATCTGCGTCACTTCCTCAGCGCCACATGATAGCGGATTACCACCGTGCGCGTGGTCGTTGACGGCGTCAGCATCAAGCCTTTGTGGGTGTTAATTGGAAATAGTTCATTGGACCTGTCAGCGACTGTCAGTTGTAAATAAGCCACGGCTAAGTCTAGCTTTCTGCTGCTCAGCTTCGTGAAGAGGTCCACTAATATCGGCAAGGAGTACTGATGCGTCTCAAAAGCATCATTTAAATATATAGAGCAGCCTGCATAGAGCCATATTGTTCTGCTGACTTTTTTGACCACCACGATGCAGGCTGCTCATGCTGAATGGTGCACTGGTTCAATCATCGCAACCCTAGGAAGATGCTTTAATTCCTGCTCGATGGTTGACAGTGCGGCGTGTGGGACTGGATACTTGTGCCGAAATGTTCTTGTTCCGGGTCAAAGAGATGAAACTGTCTTCGATTTTATGCAGCGGCGGATTTCTGTGAATTTGATGCAGCCCTGACAGGGGCATCTCAAGACATTCGTGTGGGCGTTCGAGTTATCATAGCGTTGTCATACTTCATGCTCACCGGACGCTGACATCCGACATTGCTGTCCTGTAGGTTGATGTCGGAACATTGTTCCACCTTCTCCAAAGTCTGTGTTCGGATATCCGCTTCTTGTGGAACTGAAGTTTACCAGCGAAAACCAGACATCAGAATTGATGTTCGCTTGTTGTCCGAAGCTTGGACCGTTCACATTCCCGATCGACTGTTCCAGAGTAAGTCACCCAGTCATCGTCTAGTATTTTCACGAGCTTCGGACACGTGTAACGTATGTTAAGCAGTTATGATTGGTCGCTGAAGATTTGGTACAACACCTGGATGGTTTCATCAAAGCTGAATGCTGTTGATCTCTTTGGCAAGATAAACTTAATATAGTGTTAATGCTGTGAGTTATTGTGTTTGCGGAGCAGCAGTCTCACTTTTCGAGCATCGTCAGCGCCCAACAGTTCCATCTCAAATCACCTTTTTGAAACAAGAATCCGCCGCAGTACCAGAACTTTCGCCTTAGAAAATGAGGTTCTGTGACAGAATATAAACTTCGTTTTTCAGTTTTAAGCTTTTTGTTCTGAACTCTATTTCTACTTCTCTCCCTTTCAACAATCTTTCCAATAGTGCTTGTATGTGACACAAATCGTGAAATATACTCTGTTAACAGTTTCCTTAGCTTTGTCTATACATGCTGTTAACCCTTAATTTGCAGTTGTCAGCTTTTGTCGTGTGAACCTGCTTTTTGGGCACTTGGGATTCGACAATTTTCCCATTAATTGACGTCATGGTTCAAATCCGGCAAACGACTGACACCTTCGTTATGTCTCCTTCTATAGCGAACTGCTTTTGTTATGCTTTTTGGTCCTCTGGAAAAAACTTATACAGGTTTTAGACTCTGAACTCAGTTTTTTCTTTCGACAGATTACTCATCCCTTACGGTTAATGTGTGACGTGTTTTTTGTTTACTCGGGCAATGTTGGATTGACTGAGTCGTTTGCGTGATTCTCTCTATTGGCCGTTCAACTTTCCTTGACTGGCTGCATATTGTCTTCCGTGTACTAATCGATTACGCTTACCATGTATCCGTAGGTGGTTCTATGTTTTAAGATTGACACGGGTTTTCTGTTTTAAATAATGTCCATGCTGTGCTTGGCAGAATAGGTCATGTTCGTTTTCAGAGTAGATGTGTGTAACTTTTGCGGGCCTCAACTGGTGGTGTTTTCTTAAGAATGGCTGCACGGTAGGCCTTCGAGTAGGTCGCACGCCTTTGTGACTGATATCCCGACCCTTCTGTTTGACGAATTGGCACGGGAATATTACGTAACTTTTGAAGTCCTCTTCCGAAATCGAATTGTCATCGAATGAATTACTAAGTGTCGTCAGGTTGAATATTCTGTATCCGGGACATTTGTCACACAATTTGATCACTTCATGTTCCGTACTTCGTCCTAAGCTTTTTATTGTTATCCTATCATCATTCTTATGCGCAAACGTTCGTAGTGGTCTGATCGTCTTAAACGTAGTCCGAGTTTATTCTCTGTTTAACGGTTCCCTTCATTAGGTTACTGTTTCATGGAGAGACGATAATGGGAAAATGGATAAGTAGAGACGCTTTAAACTTCTGAAACGAAGGATCCATGGTTCCATCTGTCTTATTCACACTGATATAGATGCATCATACTCAGCTGTGGCGTTATCTCTCTACCACATGGATAGCTTCAGGTTGAATTATATCGATATATTTAGCTGATTTGAAGTTCTGATGTTGTGCTTATGGATCGGGATGAGGTGAGGGTAACGATAAGCTTGCGTGTAAGATTCTAGGAGGACGGTACATTGAAAACGAACAGGTATTGTTGATTGGTTGGTCACTTTTTCTGGTCACATTCATGCACTAAAAATAAAGCAAACCGTTAACTGCTAAACAAAAGAGCCACCTGACCTTGACTAGACAAATGATAGCGAGCGTATTGCAGCTGTTAAGTCCTTCGGAGCGCTGTGTTACACTCAGTCGAAATTGAGCCTCACCGATCACTAGGTGCTTGGTTCAGGCTGGACCCAAAGCGGAAATAATTTTATCGTTCTGAGTGAAGTTGCCTAGGTCCACTGTGACTGCCAATCCTTTATCACAAACCTCTACTGGTGACACGGTGAACTTGCTTTGGTTTCCTTAGCCATAATCGGGCGAGCTTCGGAATGGCGTTGATGACTATATTTTTTTTCGTCATTCGTTTGTTTGTTTGGTTCACATGTTGCGTGTCCACATTTGAGAAAGAATTAGGAAAGATTACTTGACGTCATTAACTTAGTATTCTTTTTGTTGTCAACCGTTTGCGGATACACCTAAATGGCGATGTGTGGCACTGTATGCCGTGTGTTATCCAATTTTACTGTCCTGAGGTTCTCGCCGATTTGTGATCAAACAAGCCAAATAGTAGTCAAAATGAACGAGGTTCAATCGCTAGATGGCCTCAATTTTAGAGATAGATATGCGATTCTGGTTGAATGCGAACGTTAGTGAATCGGTAAGGGTATCCGTATTCGGATTTTGCAAGTCTTACCGTCTTCTTTCTTTGAAGTCGAGTATTTTTTAGATTGGCTTTGATAACAAAATTTCAGTGTCTCCGTTGAATGAAACAAATAATGTAATGGCAGTAGTAAAAATTTCCCTTGACGTTCTTGGCATCGCACATTACTACGTTTTGTGATGATCTGTATTGCTAGCAGATTAAACTCTGGATTGTTTGTGAACGCATTTGCTGGACAAATTGTTCCCTTTTCGCCGATTCATCATCATCCACGACTGTACGTCACAGGTTGATATGGATGTTTAACCGCCTAGAACTACAAAAGGGAGAAACAGGCATCCGCTTTTACTGATGCTAAGGAGGGATGGAATGGGGATTGATCTATTAGGACCGTTTACATCACCTCGAACATTCTACATGAAGACGCCCACACCGCACAAAAGAACTGCTGAATTGCAGTTGGAAGTTAGATGGCATCCACAGCACAACTGCCCTGCGGCTTCCACTGTCTCATTTCATTAAGTATCTTTATTTTACAGACAATTTAGTTTAATAACGATGTTCCTTTCATTTGACCGGATTAGTCGCCATCTTCTCTAGCATCCTCAAACTATCAAACTCTCTGATCCACCGTACTATCAGCACGGTAGACTAACTCGGCCTACCTTGACTAACCTATTGTGAGCTCACTTCACTTTTCTATAGTATGTCTTCTTTTTGTATGCTCCCAAACGCCATTGACCTGCAGTATCGGCAAGACGTTCTCGGTGTAGAAGACGATTGATCGACATCTTTAGTACATGGCACAACCGTTTTAGTCTGCGCATCCTGAAAGATTGAAATTAAGGGTTGGCGTGACGGTTTACTTAATATTCACTTCGTAACCTCATCGTTGCTCACGCACTGGTGTCGCCCGACTTGTGCGATTTTACGATTGACGGTCGGATACTTGAAGACTACTTGAGTCCTCTACTCTGTGCAGCTTCGCATCTGCTGAATAAGGGTTTCGGAAGTTCGTAATTTCCTGAGAGGTTCACCTCCATGAGTAAATAACAGTAAGAGAAGATGACCGTCAACCTTACCTAAGCGTGACGGGTGTGCAGTTTACCGACGGACGTGTATCGCAACAACGAATTGTTCAAAGGCAAACGCTAATCCACGTCGTGCCGCTCGTCAAGTACCATTCCAAGACTAACCCAAGTTTGTTTACCGATGGACGAGCATGCCGTCTTAATTCACCCGCGAACAAACACTGTATCTTTTCTTGGATATTGGCCCAATAGGGATTGACAATATTTAGTAGTGAGTATAAATATTATCCCTTTACAAGACATTATGTTTTACTATTTTTTGTTCATCACCACTTTCCTGCTCTGGACTACTGCTGTCAACCTGATACTGTTTGTGATAGATGGTCATGGTCATAAGATTGTAACTTGGAACGTGATGTGCTTCTTGTCGAAACCCATTCATTGACGCTCTACTATCCGTTCGCCCTTGCACCCTCATTAGATTGAGAGAGTATGACTATGGTCAAACTCTTGACTGTCGTTTGGCTAGCAAAATCTGTTGTCTACCAAATCTTTGAATCTGTTAACACTTGTTTTACCGCCAGCATCTTTGTGTTGTGTATGTTTTCGCTTCTGTGCTTTCGACTTGCGTTGTGCTGATTCCAGTGTGCATGTATGTCAGCCATGTGCGACGTACGTATTTCCATTATTGACCTTTATGAGCTTCAATGGTGCTTAGATGTTTGCACTTGCTCTGATCAGCTGATCTAGAATGAATGCGCCGTTCATTTGTTGTGGACCACTGTTGTACGCACTTTGAACAATAGTACGTTAGATTTCATTAATGTAATTCAGGTCGGATTATTGCTGTGTTGCCTGTGGATCAGATTATCGGATGATCAAGAGTGGTAAATATGTTGAATGGCTAACTATAACGTAATCCTACAACAGTTAATTTGAGGACGTGAGACCACGGTTTAGAGGTTTTCTGATCGTCGCTTCCTACCTAACTCACACCGTATGGGCAACACAAGACGCAATATTGATTGGGATATTACTCATCAACGGGATCCGAGGCCCCATGGTCCATGTGACTTGATTGATACGTTTATCCTCTTGTTACACTAGGCCGTTCTGAACCTCGCCATCGAAGCATATCGTTTGTAATGTGTTTCCACTGCACCTACGGTACTATGCTTACATCTCTGGTCTCAAACAGATCGTCTGCTTAAACAATTCAGGTTTCACAACCATGTAAAAGGGCTGTACATGCTGGAGCACCGTGCATCCGTGCTACAGTTGGTGGTGGTTGACTTTTAATTGCTTAAAAATGTTCCAGTCCTGACCTATTTTCGTTTGTGTATACAGTCTGATGAGGGTTTTTTTCACGTATGAAGCGAAAGTATTGCTTTCAACCTTTTCAAGTTTCTCGAATACAAGTCATTGGAGACAAGTCTGTTCGGTGCCTTACATTTTAATCTTCGTTCAGGATGGCCATTTCTACTACTGAATGGTTTTTAGGTCATATTATCGCGGTTTCTGTTGATCACACTTCATTTTGTGGGTGACATATTTCCGCTGTTACTAATGTCTTACTTTAAAGCAATTCTTCTCCTTGATGAGCCCAAATAAGACATTCAGCACATTCTGATCACACACAGACGTAACTAATTTTACACATTAAGATCAGGCTTCATAGAGCGAAAGTCATGACCTAAAAAGTTAGACAGACAGACATGAAAGTGAACATTAAATATATGTTAATGTTGATTACCAGGACAGCCCCAAAGTCAACATAACTTGTTTTTTAACGCACAGGGGGATTGTGAAACGTAATAGCCAAAGCCTCTGCAAGCTGGGGAGATGCGTTTCCGGTGGCTTCGAAAAATCACAGAGAATGCGTCACAAACCTTGACTCTGTGTCCTGTTTGGATTATGTGTTTTGCTATTGATGACGCTGGGTGCCGTCCGTCAGCCTTTATACCAGTGCATGGCGTTTTTAGCCATTTGGGAATATGCCGTTTGATACGAGAAACTGGCTGTCAGTTTGTCCTCTTTATGTAGCTCATACTGCAACCACACGAATATCTTGTGTAAACAATGGGATGTGACGGACGCGGGCTGTTTTTTCGTAGCCGAGGCGATTTGTAAGGCACTAGTTTGCCGTACTATACATTGTTTTGCAGCGTTATAAGATCTGGATACAGCGGCTATTAATCCCCGTTTTGTTATCGTTGGTCAGCCGTCACCTAGAATTGTCTTACTGAATTTACTATATTTTTTATTCTCCGACTTTATATATATATATGTCGTTTTTCTACATCTACAGTTCAGTCACGACAGAAATGGAACTTGTTAAGCCGTCCATGAATGTTGCTGAGCTTCTCTATTCTGCTGAACAAGTGAACAATTCAGCTCATCATGTTATACCGGCTGCCGAAGACAAACGTTTACGCTCCCTTGAGAAGCGCGTTGTTCAACTAGAGCGCGACCAACTGCGGAGAAAACAACTGGATCAATTTGGCATTGTTGTAATTAGTGTGTACCTAATTTTTAAACTCCTACGGAGCATGTTTTGAGAACAACTACCTTGATCTGCAGTCCGTAAACACATCATACACCGCTCAAACCAAGCGAGCTTTCAGTCCGTTTGTATAATGTTTCGGTCAAATCCCTTCCTGATCTGCGTTTTATAGCTCTGGTTTCTCAGTTTCCAACTTTGGGCAGCCATCTTTCTAAACATTACTCGTACTAGCTCGTTTTCGATTCCGAGCTGTTTTCCGATTGGCGTATTATTCCAGTCGTGATTTTTGTGCGAATTGTAACATGCGTTCCTTCTCAATGTTGATTTTACATGTATGACAAAGTGGTTAATCACATCAATGAAACTACGCGCGAACAATCCAATCTTCATCATCTGTAGTAATGTGTATTATATGATCCTGTTTTCATAAGGTGACCCTAAACATCGCTAATATGTGATTGTCCTCCTACTGGCTTCTTTCTTTAATCCCTGTACTGTTTATAGGTTTCTGTTAAGTGATTAGTTCCACTATTTTCCAGAAAATCGTCTCCGTTTCACACGACATAGCTTGTTGACCACCTGCTCGCGTACGCGTGTTAAGGTTTTGGAGATGTGCTGCACTTTTTTCTATACCCTTTGGTTAGGATGTTTGTCCGCCGTTACATTTATGTTGTTGTGGAAAAGATGAAGACTGTCAATATTCATATGCTCTTGGTTAACTTATCGACATCTGTTTGACATCACAATTTGTGTATTCGACTAAGCATTTCTGTCAACCACGCAGACCGGATTGAACTCACAACTTGATGTATCCCCAGGTTTGCGCATATGTTAATATAGATCTCACTTCGCGACTTAATTTGTATATTAGCAACCTAACTGTCCGCATGACACATCCTTTAAAACCACCAGAGGGCGCTTTTATAATGTGCGCGGATTATCGAACCGGTTGCAATTGTGCAGCCTGTCTATTTAGTTTCTTGAGCAGCCGTACAGCCCAAAACATGTGTTCAGCACCACATTTGGTAAGGCTTTCGATTCATTATTAAATCTACCACTGATTAACCTGCACTGAGTAATTTCTGTCAGATGAAAATCCCATTTGCACTACCTGGTCACGAGTGTCTCAAGTGACCATAGCCTGTCTCCTAAAAGTGTTTCAGTGGTCTTGAAAGTCAACGTATTACATGCGTTACTGACCAGACTGTTTAAATAGTTTCACTAATGTTTGATCCTTTTACGCCTCCCGGGGCTCAATGTTCTAGGTCGTTTTACTTATTTTTTGTAGGAGGTTGCAGCAGTAGGAGACTGAACAAGTACAACATGTAACTACAGTGTGGGTTCCGACACTGAGTTGCGCAGACCGGGGAGGATCCCAATGCTCTATTGGCATACCAGAGGAGAGTTTATTTTAGTGTGTATAATCTCCTGACATCCCTTAATGGAAACGCTTATGCCCAGCAAAAGTAGCCATCTCAGGAACAACCTGTTAACGCCACAAAAGGTGAACCGTTTTACTTACAGAGAACACTTGGTGCCTGGCTATAACCAGTCGGAAACGATCTACTAGAGTCTGCCGAAAGTGCGTTATCGGTAGTTGAATCCAGGCATAAACTTGATGCATATTCAGTACATAAACTCGGATATCCAGATAATTTGATTCTCGGAATCATTACGGTAAAATGTAGATACTCTTAACTGCTCATTGTTGATGCTAGCCAATTATCTGTTGCAGTGCGATTGCCTTATGTCGGATAGACAGTCGTTGGGTTTCTGTTCCACTCATTCTCTGTTTCTTTTTCTCACTATCTTTCTGTTGCTGATACTCTAAAATTGAAATGGTGCGCCGGCTGATTTTTTCTTCCCAGACCTCAAACACGGGTTTAGATTTACGAAAAAAATTCCGATCCTCCCCTAACCTGTAAATTTTCCTAGGAATCCTATGAAACCTTGTCCACCGGCCCAGTCTCTGTTTTTGTTCCCTTAATGTGACTCGTTCATGTTCGGATAAATCCGGATGTTTTGATTCTTCACCGTGTTCAATTTTCGTTTAAGAGACAGGTATTATACGGTGTGTTGTTGGCGGTACGACCATCATTGTGCCCTTCGGCAAAATACGGTTCATTCAGCCTGACGTGATTAATTTCTGCTGGCAGACATTACGGTATAATTGAACGATAGAACTGAACTAACTAATAATCAGGCGGTTGTAGATAGTAACTTATAAAACTGCTCAAAAAATGTAAGGAGCTTTCGATGAAGTTCACGCAACAAATTATAGTTTCTACACACGAAATTGTCAGGGATGCCGATGCTAGAAGTAGATTTTCCTGACTGTGCGACAGCCGTGATCGTTTCAGACCACGATGGGCTTGACAAGGTTTCAATGATTAAAAAGTGCAAACGAGAACAAATTGCTGCCAACCAATCCAACTCATTTGCAACGTGTGAAAGTCGGATATTGAATGTGGTGATCCATAAATTTCAAGGGATCTTCACTATTGGTTTAGCCAACGGCTGAATCTACAATCAATAACATTCTAACACGTCACTTAATTTTATATAATTGTACCAGCCAAAGAGGAGAATTTATCGAAAACAGTCTGTTCGCTGAAACTGTGTTTTTCATGAATGCTACGGGGATTTTCAATTATCTAAGCCAACAGCGTCAGGAATTTTCAACAAATTTCAGAACTGAAGAATATTTGCAATCTTTTGTCTGCGATCAGGGTTTTAGTAGGTGCCCGTCACAGTCGATCGAGGACGAAACGGCTTTCGCTGATAGGGAAGGCTGTATCGGTTTGGCCGGATTTTTATGATATTGCTTGGCTAATTTCTTTCTAGTAGACTGGGCGGACTACCGACTATTAGTGTTTACAGGAACGAAAACCTAGCGCTATTTGATTACTACGTACAAGTGTGTCCGTTGTCTCTTAGTAGAATGAAGCTGCCTTGTGGATCAGCGGTCCGAAATTGACTGATAACGCAAAGATTGATATTGTTTGATCACAGAGTGGCCAGGTCCAATCGCTTCCGAGGCGTCACCCTCAGATGGAGGCGGGCCCAGAGCTCACGCTAGGGTGAACGTTGATAGAAGTTCGCGACTGCATTGGTATTCACATTCGCTTCACGGAAAAGTTTGACATTGCGGGCTCCTTTTATATACTGTCGGGTAGGATTTATCGTTTTCTCCAAGCAAATGTAATAACTAGAAATACGCAATAATAACTAACTGCAATTCTACTTAGCTCAAACTCTGAGATAGTTTTTACGCTGTAACCCAGCAAGTGAACCGACAAGATCTTATAGTAATCCGTGTTGTGTATAGCGTAATTATTCCTGCAGTTAAACAACAGCAACACAAGGTTTAGCTACGAATTACAATCATTACAACAAACTTTTGTCAGCATCCAAAATCTAGTGAAGAAATAACTAATTTTAAAATTGCAAATGCTTAGACAGAGCCCCTGGTATCGTGTGTTTTATGTTCAAATCGAACACAGCTGGTTATTCCACTCCTGTTTTAGAAAGAAGGAAATGCAATTGCTAAGTGAAATTTACCCACCCTTCCGCAACATTAGACACCACTATCAATTGACCGGGTAAATGAGTGTCTGAGTGGTAGTTCAGACACTCACAGGTCGTGGGTATTGTTGTACAGCATGTGTGGTGCTACCTGACCCACCTTGGGAAAAAAAACCTACCACCTCTACGGTGTTTCCATTGAAGCCAGCTACTTGCAATGACTCAAGAATGCTTCAGTAGGTTTTGCGGAGATCTGTTGCATCACTTTTGAGATTGTTGTGCTTTGTTTGATCAGTGTTGAAAGGTGGCCCTATGTTTTATTATTTTCCCTGAAAATAGAACTGCACTAATCAACTACTGCAACCGTTTCCCTTACTCTTATTCAGTCTGAGCCCTGTAAAGCTCCAAACGTCAAAATTAGACATTCTTCTATATTTTTCTTGAGTAGCTTATAATTCTTATCATTTCTCGATGCGCGAACAGTCGTTTTGCTCCGACCCAACCAATGACCATTTGTTTGAGTGAGCTCAATTCCGTTTTATCGTCCCCATTACTGAGCGGTGCCTAGTTGTCAAATTTGTTGTACGGGCACATTCTTTGTTCAATTTCTGAGAATTTTTCACATTCGAGGTGAGAGATTTAATTTTCATGTACATTGATTCAATTGGTACCGTATTAAATCCAGTTTTTACGAGCGCCTTCTCATTAACCGTTTTGAAGATAGATTATCTTCTCTGTCGTTGGATATTGAGAAAGGCATTTATTGGATCAACAGATTACGCGTAACTCGGTGTGAACTTGAATCGTTAGCGAACGATTCATTGGTTGTATCCTTAATTCAGTTGATCCAGGTCAATCTCACACTTCAGTCGTCGACATGCGATTTCCCCAGATCGGTGCTATTCATCGAATGTCACGTGGGTATCAGGTTTCCTAAAAGACAGTCATAAAAAATTGGTTATAGTAGTGATCTCCGTAAACACTGTCAGTGTGGGAGGGACGTGACATGAGAAGGAGTAATGTTGTGCGGCTGACCTACTACTGCTACGCAGATGTGAGTCTGAAGATACGTTAACTTGTATCCTATTGGAGGCATTGAGTGCAGTTAAGAGCAGGCTATTTGAATTGGCCAACAACTTGTGGCAAAAATATATCTGCATAAATAATGTTTGAAAGCGGATGACTCAACAGGTTGTTGACGGATGAAGAAAGCAGGGCTTCTGAGTGTTTCGCAGCTCAAGGTAGTAAGTTGCGCGGTTAGGGACTATAAACTGAAAATCATAACAAATGCTCTATGTGATCTACGAAAGAACATACCCAAACAAACCGAAAGCAAACGGAGAATCTACAGACACAATACTTTCAGATAAAGAGTTCTAAACTTCACAAACGCGTAACAAGAAAAAGCTTTGTTGACATAATCGATTGTGCCAAAACTCCAGCCTGAGAGCATGGCTCTTCAAAGCAGTATTCAGAAAAGTGCTGAATGGAGCTTTGCATGAGTGGTTGGTGACTTGATTTTCAGGAAACTATCAGCCCTCAATCTCAGAAACTTGGACGAGTACACAGCAACTTCGCTAAGTCTTTTTTTATATATAAAACGTGCGTTTTTAAGATAATATTCGTATCCGTTCGTTGGACAGCCTCAAGTAGGGCTTCATGCTTCCGAAGACCGGGAGGTCAGCTTATAGTCCTGTTCTGAAAAAAGTAGTTCGGACGAATCTGTTGTAGTTCGCGGAGTGAAACTTGTCACATAACCGCTTGGGGATTGTCAAGGTTCTGCTGGCGTTCTAGACGTTGGGTTCTGTGTTTGGTTTCATTGAGAGATAGATAAGAAACAGATGTCCGAGAATCGGGCCATGCGGAACTCCAGTACTGCTCCAGTGTGAGTCAGCGAAACGAAATGATGTTATCACGATAACCTCGACTGGTGAGGTAGGAGTGTAGCCACCGGGGGTTTCCACGAACGTCATTGTTGCGTGGTTTGTCTAGCTACGCGGGGCGAGTGAACGCCTTAGTAAAATCCAGATACGCAACATTCTCTTCTGCGCTCTAATCTGCTGACCGCGTCTGATGGCCAGTGGTCAACAGGTTTGTTGCAGATGAATGTCCTCAGGTGAGCACTGAAAGAAAGTATTTGGTAGATAAGTAGTTAAAAGAAACGCCATACACAGGTGCTTTAAGCACTTTGTATGCGTCAGTTAACCACCGGTTAGTCCGAAATTGGCAAGATCACGGCAACCACTCTTAGATATGGATGTTATGTCAATCACTTTCCGAATCGTTGGAACGGAACCCTGTTGGAGTGAATTAGTGAACAACATGATCAGAATTCTAACAAGCCTTTCGGTATCGTCAACTAAAACAGGAGAAATTCTACCTGTTCCGAAGAGAGCTATCCTTGATGGTTCGCATTTTGGTTAGTACGGCTTGGGAGGGTGTGTTTTTCGTGCACGCGCAATCTGGAGGGACTGTGGTTGAGACGATGCTGGGTGCTATAAAATGTGACATGAAGATGCTACGGTAATAGTCGACTAACACACAGCCAGATTCAGCGTATATATTCATAAGTCCTAACGGACCCGTCAGCTGGGAAACACCTGTTTTTGTCTCGCAAGTGGAAGATACGAAACGGAACAGTATTTTGCGACCACAAACAGACTGACTTGTGGAGCGTTGCTCTAATGGTCTTCCCGAATAAAAGCAATGCATCGATTTCGAATACAGGACGTAAAAATCACCCGAGTCTTTCGTTTACTGTAGTTCAATTTGTTTGTACAGCAGCGAAGTTGACAGGATGCCTTAGGGTGTTTAGTCAAAGGCATTGGCATACCTACTTCAGGTATATTTGAAGACATCGGATCGTCAGCAAAACAGGATAGGTCGAGATTTTCTGAATTCATAGACGAAAGACAAGATCTGAGACGTTCTGTATTGATTCGTCTGAAGCTTCCGTGATTCATCCTAATTGGGTGAGAGAGTTGAGTGCTGCAGAAAAAGTTAAATTAGGATGACAGCGTGTTTGCTCAATTCTAGACGGGCGGTTACTTCAGCGTTTTCTACTATCGCCTTCATTGATGAACAGGTGATCCAACGGAGCTCCACCGGTTCGCCTATAACTCGGTTGTTTGTCTGCAGATGAAGACCGCTTGATGTTGAATGATTGGATATAGACGTGGTAATAGTTAGGGCACTTTTCCTCCTCTTCTTCTCTTTTACAGGGTTTGCTTTTTACTTCGTGGTTGTATGGAAGCTAGGCGTAGGTGAGAAACACTGATGTCTTGCCATCTGTGATGGTGATGATGATGATTGACCAGTTCGACACCATGTTTAGTCACAAATGTGTCTCGTTAAGTTCGAGAAAATCACCGAGTTAAAGAATTTTGCGGTCACCGAATCCCCGGTGCATGCGAGTGAACCAGCATAGAAATTCACTTCAGACAGGTTAAAGTCCGTCATCACGCGGACATGAGAACATTTTGGTAAGGTCAATCCATCTAGCCCAGTGATGATTAGTCCACGTCGAAGAAGGCTGGAAAATAAAGGATGGTAGAGTATACCAACTAGTCACCTGCCCGAGTTAGTCGGTCTTTGGAAACATCAGATGTATTCCAGTATTGCAGATAATAGAGAATCAGTGTTATATGTGGTAAATTTCGTCTGGTACGTTTGTCGACTTTCATTTCGTGTAATACGAAGCGATGAATTCGTTGAGATATATTTGGTTTGTTTGTAGAAAGTCCGATCCTAAATTTGCCCTTGTTTGTCTTTGCTGTGTGCAGTAAACGATCATGATGAATTTTGTACCATAGCTGCACATAAAGTGTTTGCTTCTTT
The DNA here is from genome assembly GCA_014220965.1 of Paragonimus kellicotti. Lineage (NCBI taxonomy): Eukaryota > Metazoa > Platyhelminthes > Trematoda > Plagiorchiida > Troglotrematidae > Paragonimus > Paragonimus kellicotti. The sequence goes on from LOND01004780.1 coordinate 31,065, forward strand.
GTCATGACTATCATTGCCTATCCATTACAACTTACCTTCTTGGTATTGTTTGACACTCTTTCGTTTTCATTTGCACCCGAGTTATTTTAGACCTCATTTCCCGTTGACTGCTAGCTATTTCTGTGCTTGTGTTTGGTCACTCCATTTTGAACTCCTTCTTGCTTGATAATCTGTGTATCCAGTTAATTCACACTCATGGCAATATAACACCTTTATTGTAATGTTATCGAACCGTACCTTATGAATTCCAATCTTTTCGATCGTAGCGATCTTCCTGTTGGTCGTGGTAATATCGGACAGTTGGCAGCAAGCTCTTTTGCCACTGGAGGAAAGGTTTGTCACTTTGTTAAAGGAGAAATGTCGGTGGTACTGTTGACTATATGGGAAACCTTTTGCCATCCCGTTGAATTCTGGACGAGAGGCGGTAATGTGTGTGCTTGCATCCAAGTGTGTTCGGAAGACCTGGAAAAGATCCCTGGAAAAGACAGACACGATCTGTTGTCACCAGTGCGGGATAGCCAATCTAGTCCATCCAACGTTCCAAAAAGGCGTGAGCCACTGTTGCAGAGACAATCAAAAACTGAATTTGATTCCGACGATCTAATAAAACGGTCGTCACATGTAGGGAGGAAGGTAAAATTTTTGGAAGGCGGCAAAGGTCCGACGAGATTGATGTGAATCTGGCGCATGAAAAACACTAACGGATCTCTTAGTGTGTTGACGTACTTAACACAAGCAAGCCTAAGTACAGACGTGGCAGTGTTGAGCCAAGAACGCGGATGGCACAAGAGTATTTACTTCAGGAAAGCAACACGTGGGTTATGCGTTTCAACAAGACAACAAACAAAAACACTCATCTGCGTACGGTACTGGGCCCAGACCGTCACGGCTGCCACAGACGTCAATGCTTAGTTCCTTTACGTTCCCTTACGTACCAAGAACCATTTCATGCGATGCTGCACTCCAATGTTTCTTTGTATTTTTCCTGCGGCTACTTCGATGTCAAAATATATGCTCTGGTTCCACTACTGAATAGCAGTGGTGTGAGTAGTATAGCATGATCGCTCCTTTTCACTACAGTTGTTCACTCTAGATCATATGGGATTCTCAGTAATAAGGTTCAATGGGGCACCTGCGCCAGGGTGCGATGCGTGACGTAGTGAGTTGAAAACTGCACGACGGAACGTTAATGATGCTTCTGGCTTAGGTATACTTGCAAACAACGCACAGGCTGGTTCCATCTGAGGGAAGTTCAAGGAACGGGTTGTATTTCGAGAGAACTGCGTCGATAGAAGTGCTGGATCGCCTATCTGCGTGGCAGCAATGGCCGTCAAGTTAAGAGGAGTAGATGAAAAATCGCCTACCCAGTGTATTTGTGAGAGCACATCTGCAACAGGATTGAGGACACCTGAGATATGTCGTATATCTGTCATGAACTAGAAGCTATAGTTCAAGTGCTTGATTTCTTTAGGGGAACATCTGCGGGATAAATAGTTCAAAGAATATACCAGTGGTTTGTGATCAGTGCAGACCGTAAATTATCGGTTCACAAGGGCATACCACAAACTTGAGTGTTGTGAGATAAACAACAGGCAATTCTCTTGATGGTCCCGTGACGGAATTCTGCATTTCGTATAAAAATGCTGGAGGTTGCCAGTGATTGTCAGTAAACTGTTGTAACACGGCACCAAGGGCCGTGTCGGAAGTTCGGTTACTATGGGCAACTGTGTTATGAGAAGGTTGAGCAAGCAAGGTTACATTGTTAGCGCGTTCAGTGGCTGGATCCTGAATCTCTCCAGTTATTTCCGCCTATCGATGTCATCTAGCGTTAGTTGAAGGCAATTATCCGTTTCGAGGGATTCGGCTTGAAGGTCGTTCAAAAGGGAAAACGGTCATTTTGGCGCGAATCCTCGTTTTTTAAATATTTTTGGAAATTTTAAAATCGGAATTTCAGGCAAAGTACTTACAATGCATCAATTTTAAATAAACAGCGGTACTGCAAATATCGAAATATATCGATCAAGTGCCAAAAGAACTGGTCTGGTGGTGAAAAATTTTTCACCATTCTTGCGAAAATCACACGTTATTGGCTTTAGGTCACTTATTCAAGTCTTATAAATGCACTTATTGCAATGTTTCAGATATAATACGTAATTCCATAGCCTGAGGGTGTTTCATGCTGTGTGGTTCCGAAGATATGGTCGAAATGGAAAAATACGACCACACAATGTTGGCACTGCATTTCA
>LOND01004782.1:8610-23496 GCA_014220965.1 Paragonimus kellicotti
CTTCGTGTAAACAGCCAATTAGCTTACAAAGATATGTTTTTCGTCCCTCCTCGTTCACTGTCCAGCCGAGCTGCTTTGAGTCTCAGCCAGTCAGTTCTGAATGAATCTGAACGACAATCTGCTTCTGTTATTCAAGCTCAAACACGGCAAGTGGACTGAACTACCATTTCAGTGGAACATACCATGTTGAATGGTACGCTAACATGACATGTTATCGATATGTTTTGAACGATCATGTTTCCTACGTGTTGAAACGTTCACGTTCCGCAGTGAAGTGATGCAAATCACGCCATCTTGAAATCAATAAATTGATGACAGGTAACGTATAATCACTATGTACGATCTTCCACGAAGACGTTGAGCAACGCGTAGCGATCAACCAACGATCCCAAATAGTCAAAACAAGATTGGATCACAATGCTACGGTACTATTGAACAAATTATCAAAATTAATAGATAGACAACCTCAACAGTTTCGATCGACGGATCGCTTTCGGTAAAAGAATTACAGTTTGTTGCCAAACAGGCTAAAGATTAACTATAATTACATAATATAAAGCAGCTCGGCTGGACAGTGAACGAGGAGGGACGAAAAACATACCTTTGTAAACTAATTGGCTGCTTGCACGAAGAAGGGAACGATGTAACAACAAAATCGACTCCACTCGAGGTGCATTTTCTTGGTCAACAGAGTATGACTGCAACTGCCATTTGGTTTAAGGGTTGAAAATAAAACTCCAAAGACAGTTGGTGTTATTCGACTTTTTGAGTTAGTTACTGTACGGTCTCCCCACATCTAGGTAGGGTTATCCAGACTAAACCAGGTTTACATTAACAGGTCGACACTGAGCAATCAATATAAGACTCACTTGAGTGACATTTCACAGACTGAACATCGAAAACACAGTCGATGCCAAACTTTGTCTCCGGCTTCGATCCGTTCGTTCGCGTAGACCGGTTTGGAGCAACGCACACACTTCTCTGATTTGGGCTAAAAATCCGATAGACTCAAAGGAGTTAGCAAAGCTTACTAATAATAAACTACTGGGTTGCTCAAAGTTAGTACAGTTTTTACTGATCAATGGTGGATCCCATATGATTAGTACAAACCAGTCTCAACATGTAAACAAGATAGGTGTGTGCACGATCAAACGTGAGAAATTAGTTCACAAAGCAGGGTGACAGCTAGAAAAATGTTGTGTCTGTTGAAAACAAAGCAATAGTTTCAGAAAGTTGGCATCAAAGATGACAGTCTAAATAGACAGCCTACCGTACCCGAAAAGACACAGCACCGAAAACACATTCAACATTAATGGAACAGCAGTCACACAATCTCTCACGCCCGCACAGAACGCGAGATTGCGCGTACACACGGATATCAGTTTGTGGTCTTCGCAGACGACACATGAGTTACGTAAATACACGAGTGCACGAGATACCCTCGGCAAGCGTATTACATTTCCGAATACGCATAAATCAATAAAAAAGTGTACTGATATTCATGTGATGTAATATACGTAGATGTCTGACAAGTGTGATGGAAGTAAGTGAAACGCAGTCATCAAAATGCAGATGAGATTCGGTAATAAACGATTCAAGTGTTACATCTGTGAAACGTGTTTTATTGAAACCCACGCGCCTGGGGAGAAGACAAGCTATTTGGTTTAGCGAACACAAAAAGATCGACAAAAATGAATTCAGAATCTTAGGAAGATTGAAGAATGTGTGGTCAGTGGTATCATGCAAGAATGTTGACTTTCTCGCATTAAAAACGAAATTTCATTGGTAACAGCCATTTCTTTGCTTGCAAGCGGAGGAGCTAAAAACAACTCAGACCTCCACGGATTGATCGTCATTACCTTATTCGATTAGTCGGCTTGCTGACCAATAATGACGAAAATTGAGACGCGAAAAACCGATTGACGAATCAGAGTTTCACCGACAGAGGCGTATGAATGTAGACGGGACAGAATGAGTGATTCAATGAGAGTATGATCACTTGACCAACGAAAGCTGCTGTTGACTCATGCGGCGTATGAGTTATGTGCTTAAGTGAGAAAAACGGGTTACTCCTTCTTGATCACGCTATCAGTGACGACGGGTGTACATCANCGTGACACATTATGACCCTGTTTTCTTATGGATTTCAGTGAAAAGTCAAACACTTCCTGGCTTTCTGGATCTTTCGACCCGGTTGTAAAAACATTATCACAGTGCAGATGTGAATACATACGGAAGCGTAAAACTGACAAGACGTATACAGAGTCAGTCCGGAGGTAGCAAAATTCCTTGTATCGCAAAGGAGTAACTGGTCTGCTGCAATAGAGGCACATTCCGGGCGCTCAACTTAAAGCGTGTGTGTATTCACACGTTCTTCAAACCGTTTGGTCCACGCCTGTTAAATCTTTCTGTCCACTTTTGATGTAGTTGATATCCACCGTCTGGATCTGGTTGATTTCCAGTAAATCATCGGAAAGGGTTCTGTTTAATAGAAGTAGACGAAACTTTATCGACTTACACGAATATTCACCGATACGCCAATTATCTTTTTTTGCATGAATCAATTCTGACGAGGTATGTGAGGCGGGTTCGAGATATAATGCCACTCTCAAGAAGAACATTCAATAAAGAAGAATTTTATAGAGGTCAGAAAGTTTTGTATTAAAAATTCTCCGATATCCATACCGAAAACCATTTTGTAACTCAAAACGCCTCTAGTCTTTTTGGGAACAAGCCTGATAGTCATACCGTACCAAGTCCAGTGTAGAGTTGCAGTTGTTTCAGTCTGTTATGGTTGTTTGTTGATATAGGGCCAAATTGCCGAAGGATGTTTGGCTTGTTCGATTTCAGGCTGTAGAGTTCTGTTCAGATGATAACCAGTCCTACATTTTCCTCTATACGTTACGATTTCATCTATTCTCCATTTCTTGTGTTCCGCAATTAAACAAACACTTTTAAAACCTTCCATTCGGATGACCGAGGTTCACTGTTATCGAACAACTTCCTTTGTTTCAATTTGAACATCACCAACAATTGAGCGCAGCTGTCGCACTACTGCACTACTGACGAGCTCTAATGAGAGCGAAACTCGAGTCTAGTGCTTCTTTTCGAAAGGGGCCGACTGGAAAGTCTATGGGAATGCGACAGCTGCGATCAATTGTGGGTGATGTTCAACTTGAAATTAACCAAATCCCCGACTACTCATCAGTAATCTTTGGTGTTGTACACCTGATGCTGTGTCACCCGTTTATTGCTCACATTCAAAACAAACATCAGTTCCTTCATGAATTGCGAATTTTTGTTCAATGTTTTTTCTCTCTCGAATCACTGGTATTTTTTCATTGACTACATCATCATCAACAACAACAACAGCATAATCAACAACACCATCATCATAGACAACAATACATTAATGGGTCTCACTGAGCCTTAACTTCCACACAACCATGAAGAAAAATGCAAAACCTGTACAGAAATAGAGAAGGAAAAAGAAAAGAGGGAAACGATCTAACTATTAAAACTAACTACTTCTCTACTGAAACATTCAACATCAATTTGGCTACACCTTGCAAACAAACAACCGAGCTGTAAGTGAAAGTAAGGCGTCATCAGCAAGACAGCTTCCTTACGGCTTTCACTGCCCCGCATCATTAAGTGCACTCACTTCACAGACAACTCGGCCAAACAACGACAGCATTCACGCCACTGAGCTCGATTAGCCGCCATCTCACCAGTAAGGTTTATCAACCTCTGGGGCTACCTTCCGTTTCCTAGTGATCCATCAAATAATTCTCATTTTCCGATGTGCACCTCACTTCTTGGTAAACTCGCATCACTTTCTTTCCTATTGGTATAACGGCTAGATTGTCTTTTGTGAGCTACTTCTCAGACATTGACCCAGTTTTCGGACTTGTTCTTGCCTTATTTTCAATTGCACCGGCTCATACGCTTGTAAATGGCTCACTCTGCACGGTGTAAAATTCATCGCAAGCACTCCCGTGTCTTCGTTATTAACTTATCTTTGCTAGTTTTATATCATTACCATTTTATCGTGATCTTATTTAGTGCTTGTGTTACGCTGTAGTTAAAGTAACGTTTACTTTTTACCCAATTGGAAAATTAGTTATGTGTAACATACAATAACACACTTATTAACTAATGATCAATCCACTGATGAGTGTTGGATTTCCATCGACTTTCCCAGATTCCCTTGGATAATGTTAGAANCCCGAGAGGCGGTGAGCTAGGGTCAGTAACCAAACAGCTCACTCACAGCTTTGTAAAGTGACGATCAACTCGTAATGCGCGTCGTTGATTGGTGCAACGAACAACCAACTAGGAAGAGTGAAACGGCTCACTGATCGCGAGTGGAAAATAGCACAGCACCCAACAACAGGAAATCGATAATGGATTAGTGAAGGTGGCTGTGGTGGACAACTGACGGGTTGGGACTCTCAGTAAAACATCCGCCGATTCTTCCCTCGAATCCATTCTATTCGGTCTAGTTTCTGACTTGTTTTTATAGAAAGCCACATAACTCCCACAACTTGCTACCACTCCACTCAGTTGCCAGCATAAACTGCTACCAAAAATCCCTCCTTTCCGTTGAAATATGATTATCAGTCGCCTCCGTCAGTAGTGACGGCTTTCCATAGAGGCAGCCAATGTAATCGTAATACTTCATCCAGAAAAGTACACCTAACATGCATCATTCGATGTTGGATAAATCCTCAGAAAATCTCAGCACATCGCTTCAACTTGGAGTTGGACAGCAACTCAGTAAGAGAGACACGTCTGGTTTTGTGCAGCCACGGGTGTGACGAGTGGACTGGGCCAGTGGCCAGCTACGGACAAACAACACGTCGATTGGAGAATCGAGACGGCAAGCCACAGGTTTGTTTTACCATAGAACCATTGGCGTTTCACATGCAGGTGATAACTATCACACCAATGGCATGGGAACTGTGGGGGCTTAACAGAAATTGGCAGTGCTCTTTGTTTAATACTGTAGTGGACTCAAGCTTACCGTAGTCACTATCCGTAATTTTTGGTCGTAGTGTGTATCGACTTTCGAAGTTCAGTCATGTGAAAATCCGATCCAACCCTATTCCCCCACCAAATATTCACCGCTGTATATTATACTCCTCCTGTTTCTGGCCATTAACTGGACCTTGACCTAAATGTTTTTGTTTTATCGCGTCAATTTTGATAATTGTGCGAATAGCCAATTGTCGGTTATTGTACTTTGCTTGAGTGGTGCGTGCATCACCTTTTTTGGAGCTCGGCTGTGTAGGTAAAAGGCCACACGACTCAGCTAGCATCAAACAGAAAACCGCGACTCTCTCAAACTTCCATTAAGCGCTTGGACATAAATCACACGGCTGACTGAACTGAGTCGTTTGAGACTCTTCGGTAAGCTCGTGACAGCCTCTGCGATTGTAGTGTGGTTTTGTCCAAGAAACTCGTTCGTGGCCTCCCCGGAACTTGGAGTGGCGTATTTTGAATCCATGTTAATCAATCGAAAGTTACATAAGACGTACCTGAGCAACCGAAATAAGGCCGTATTTTTCCACCTTAATCACACAATATGTACCTGTGTGACATTTCTTAATTAAAAACCTCTCTGCCAACCCCTCGTTTTGTTTAATAAACGTTAGAGGTTTACTAGAACACAATTTATACAGGAGTTCGCCCTCTTATTTGCATACTTCCCAATCCGACGGTTTTCTTGAATTCCCAATAGATCATTTTGACTAACATCTCATGATACTCTCAATCCCGCACAGTTTGAGCTTATTATGTGTAGCCTTCCATCCGACCCATGTACACGCAACCTGTCGAAGCATCGCATCCCTCAGATAATCAAAAAGTCTCGTAGTTGAGGGAATGTCACTTCTGATTATGAGCACTGTCGGGACCGTCCATGAGTAGTACAAGTTTTATTAAAATTCTATTTGAACCGAAAGTTTGTTGATCTTAATAAGACGGTGCTGTAGCAACGGGACGTTAATTTTTTTTAAAAAAAATTAGAGAGATTACAAACGAACAAACCTTTATTCGTTATATCTTTATTCTGGTGGCTTTGCTTGTGTTTGTAAAGCAGTAAACAGTTACCAGTAATACAGTATTGGAGCACAGTATCAGCTCAAAATAGACTTAACTACTGTCTGCCAGCCATGCAGTCGTGAAAAATCAAACTTTGCAAAGTAACGACTTAAATGGAAGATTTCCGGTGAGAAAATGTGATTAAAACAATAAGCCAAACTGATATTTCTGAAGTGAAGGACACGTACACGTACACACGCGAAGGTCGATCGATATGATCGATGCTACAACCTTGTAGCAAATTGGGTGCATAAGTGTCGGGAAAGATAACACGTCTGTTTTGTGAAAATAAGATTTAAAGTACACACGAAAAGGTCACACGAAACACTCACATGATTGGTCAAAATGAGAAAAATGTCAAAAGTAACGGTGAACATGATGTGTAATGAGGTGGTCATGTGGTTAAAAATCTGACAATGTGCCTGCGTTATATCGGCAAGTCATACTGCTCGTCACAGATAGGCAAAAGGAACGCACAAACTTAAGTGTCTTCACAGTCTGATGACTCGTCGATCCAGGGGCTGCAAAAACAGCCCGCCAAAGTCTTGTGCTGTCGTGAGGTCTCGGGATCTACGATTATTTCGATTAACCCAGTACTTCAGTAAAGACTGACATTGGAAACACCGAAATGTATGAAACCTCATAGCCGTACACGAATCATCTGACAAAAATCACGTGCAATGCAATGTGACCAACATGGGGCTTCAGCAAAAAGAATCAAAATGGAATCTGATACCGAACGATTGCAACGTTTCACATGACGATCACGTGATCGAAAGAAGGAACATGCTGGCCACACCAACAAACGTAGGGTGCTGGCAAAAAAGAATACCGTAGAAATCCAACAAAACCGAATGAATGTGAACAAAATCAACAGTGTCTAAATGAGTTAGAGATCAATTTTAACAACCACATTTGTGTGTATAAGTTTTGTGCTTCGAAGACATTGATTAACAGAAGCTGACATATAGTCGTAATCCTCGATAATATCCAGTATTCCATCCATTGAATCAGTATGTTTTAGAGTGGCATGGTTATCGACCTCTGAGGGGATTGTTTTGTAGGACGTCTTGATTTATGGCCTACGTATGAATTAGAAGAAACGCAGACATTTCGTTGTAACCCAATCGAGACGGTGTTCAGCAAGCTCCAACGTGACTAATGTAAATTTTGCGCTGTATTGTTGTTCGGAGGTCATTAGATGGTATGGTGTGCACCAGTCCGACGGCTCAGGCTTGTCAAACTTTTTCGAAAAATATTACATAATTACCATGGTGCACACCAGTGTGTCACATGTGAATGTAAATTTTACTTGACCAACGAGTACGCCATACGGGACTTGGTTGTGTGCACACACTTTTCTTTTTTCGAAAAATATCACATAATTACCATGGTGCACACCAGTGTGTCACATGTGAATGTAAATTTTACTTGACCAACGAGTACGCCATACGGGACTTGGTTGTGTGCACACACTTTTCTTGCTTCTAAGCTCTAGAATGAGCTATCAGAACTTCCTTCTGTGAAAGAACCACAACCGATGGCTGCGTCCAAACCTCACTGAAAATCAATCCTTGCTTCACCAGTCGCAGCGCTCACGGTGGGCTGAAACTGGGGGAGGATGGTGTGCCGGGCTTGACCCACAAGGATTAGACACGTCAGCGAAACGCCCTGATCTTACTCAGAAGTGCTGAATCCTTACCAGCTTGCACTGGCGGAAGATACGCCCACTCACGGTAATTTGCTGACACTATGGGGATCCCAATAATCAAGCTTAACATGTCGTTTGAGGAATATCGGTTAGTCATTCAAACACAATTGTTCACTCGATTCTGGGTACAACAATCATTAGTTCGCTCGACTTAACACAGTTCCGCCGTGTTCGATCTGCTGATCGATGAAGGCCAAACATTTGACGATCGATTGGAACGCGTCAGACAGACCGACAAATCGCTATCGTGTCTCAAAAATCGGATGGGATAGCTGCGCGTGAAGTCTTTAAGATGAAACAGGCAGTGATGACACGGAGTAAAGGTGGCTCTGTCCATGTACCAGCTGCTACATGACCAACTGAAATGAATGGGTTTGTCATTTTTGATCGTTTCACCAATAGTTGAAGCTAAAGGGATTTAATATAACAACACCTACTCCACATGTGCTCCTTCCAGAATGACGAAACAGTTCAAAATGATACTACACTATTTCACCCTGGTACGGGTGTTCAAGTCGCTTCTCAATATCGATCGCTTCATCCGATCAATTCGACCGCTTGATACTAATCCCAATAGACACCCCTGTAATCATTTCGACCGAATAAACACATCGTGTAGCTTATTCACACTCCTACAAACAACAATTCCACATTACTAAATGAGGACGAAAACTGTTCATTTCAGGGCAAACTCACAAAGTTTTTCGTCTTTATCGGTCAGCATGTCAAGCACGACTAAAATGTGTTGAGTCGAGCGAGCCAGTAAAGTCCACAAAAAGGATAGAAGGAGAATTGATGAATGGACGAATGACTGGTCTTCATCGCGTTTCACTTTCGTCAGTCCATATAATGAATTGAAAGAATAGATGAACGATCTGTCTTCCCTTTCTATTTATCTCGGTATTCACGGTCTCTGAGATTAAAAGAAATTGGTTGGAAAGCGTACTTTCGAACAGTGACAAGTCGCGATCGTTCTATTGTTAACCAACATAAATGTCCTAGTGCAAGCATGCGTGTATTTAATTTTGGCACTTTCACGAGTGATCGCAGCTCTTGCACTCCCATGGACATTTTGGCCAGCTTCATTCGGAATGGGGGCAGCCTTTGCATCAGTGACATGCAAGGTTGTCCTCTCCTCTGTAGGTTGACGTCTAAACATGATACAAACTTCTCGTAGGCTAAGATCCCTCGAATTCATGCAAACCAGTTCAGTCTATCTTCCAACTTCATTGTTCACTACTTGAAACGACCAATCGCTAACTTGAGTTTACTGATCGCCAGTCGTAATGACTTTGTTCTGGCCAACAGAGAGAATCACCGTGAGGTAACATGTTGATACAGATGCTTACTAATCAAAATTGGCTACGATGAACGCATACCTCAGTTTGCACAGATGAAACGACAAAATCAAAAAGAACTGAGCTTTTCAAGTATGTTGATGAAACGGTTTCGAAAACACCGCGTTCTAATGCTGCATAATGTGCAGCGTCGTTACTGATGAGTATAGAGCGTGTCAAACGTGCGGAAACTACCGGACTGTCTTAACAACAAAAGGATCAGAAACTGGAAGCAAAGATTAAAACCCCGGTGTACACAGTGTGGAACATATCAACAGAGATTGGCGTTGCACTTTTGCCAACGGTTGTGGAAACGCCTGAGCGCAACAATGTTCACGTTTGTGGTTGTGTATTTCCGCATACCTTGTAACGGATGCCTGACAATAAAACGACTTGTCAAGCCAGGAGTATTTAGTGGTCACAAATATCTCCATTTTGTTTGTCTAAGTCGAAAGAGTTGTTCAGTCCTAACAAACTGTTGCTAAATATCTCAGAAACTGTGAATGGTTTGTTCTTCTTTGTTAATGGTTACAGTCATCAACAACTCACAGGGCTGCACGTGGAGCTACACATTCACAATGAGAGTTGTTTTAGGCCACAGTAGCATTGGTCCCTCCATATCAATGATCTTTACACGAACAGTAAAATAACACACGTACTAGGTGGTTGGTTTTGAAACACTTTCTTACCATCTTCACCTCATTACCAAATGTATTAACGCGTGCACAGTTCCCCATTGGTTATACCGTTATCCTCCAATCTTCCCTGACTTTTATTAAAAGAACCCAAGATCCACACAATTTTGTGCCCCATGTACAAAAAGAGAGATCAGATTAATCCGCAAAAAATCTTTGAAGGGGGTTTGGGGGGGCCCAAAAAAAAAAAAAAAATTTTTTTTCCCCTTTTTTTTCCTTTCCCCCCCCCTTTTTTTCCCCCCCCCCCCCCCCTTGTGGGGGGATCGTTTTGGTTTTTTCCAAAGTTTTTTTTTTATCCAAACAGCTTCACGATAGTAAGCTCAATCAATTGATGTGTAGGATTTCAGTAAGTTTTACCATGAGTCTAGTGTTCATTCTCTAATAGCATATCAGACTCTTTAAAGTTTCAACCTTTGTATACTATCTAAGTGCCACATATGTCTTTGTTGGGGAGTTTTATAGCTGTCAGATTTCTCTTCAGACTTAGTTGTACCTCAACGCGACTGTAGACTTTTGTTAAAAGGGCCACAACCTTTTTCGATGTTTTATAGATTCGATGTTTTTCCTTATTCTCCAAATGTTATCTAACCACATGTACATTGATTTCCCTTAGGGTCATCATTTAGCAATTAGAACCGTCTAGATAACGTGTAAAATGATGTGACAGCAAGATCATCAATATCAGTTGGGTTGCTTTTTGGATTATACAATGTACCACGCGGTTTCTGCTACGGTTTCCACATGTGGCCTTAGTCTTTGTTGCCCACTGGTGTTTCCGTTTAAGTCTTATTGCGATAAGCAACTTCTTGTGGAATTCCTGAGCTAATCTTTGCAGTGGAAAAACCTTGCTCATTCACATCAGCAAACTGCTTTATCTCACTGTACTAACTTTGAATGAATGGGTTAAATGACCGTTTGACACAAATGTTGGCATGAGTCGTCTGCAGTAGACACCTGTCGACGTACATGAGAGTATCACAATAATCCAAGAATTATAGCCTTGAAAGTTTTATACTTTTTGCATGGAGAAGTTGAAGTAGTGTGGATCAGCTAAGCTACATTGTCGAGGATGGAGGATGACTGGCGTTATGCATGTTGAAATTAGTCATTACCTTCAAAGATGTAGACCGTGCGCTCATAGATCATTTCTCGAACAGTTCGAGAGCTAAAAATGTGCATGTACTGTTCCGGAATTTCAAGGTACCTTACTTGACTGTTGGAGGGTTACTTTGCCAATGAGTACACAGTGATTAAACGAATCATTGAAAGGAACATGGGGGATTTGACACATTGTTTGAGAACCACTTCTGATAGTCCGTCCGATTCACTTGTTTGTCTTTTCAGCGTCATTTGTCTCAGCTGGCCGTGCATTGTTGAGCACTCAATCAGGGCGGTGGAGTTCAATTCGGTTCAGTTCGAAAACGGAAATTTTGTTAATGTGTGAACCGAAAGACTTCATTTGTGGACCTCAGTACAGGCTGAACTGATTAAACGATGCTTTAAATTATTTCAGCGTTTTTTACATCTGACAATAGACGTTGTTGCCCAGTACAGTTTTCTCGTAAAATTCACTGGGCATAACAGTCTGTATCGTTCGAATTAACTTGCTAGTGGATACCTCCGTTGTAATAAGCCGTTTCCACGACTCCCTTAAACATCTGCAGCATATAGTGTTGTCAAACTTTGTCCTGCACCGTGGAAGTATGTCGTTATATTGTGTCATGCTGTAACCTATGAAATGAATGTCTTAGTATCGTGCGTTACTCGTTTGGTTCATGAAGTGTAAACGGATATTACTCAAAGCGAGGGATATCCAGCTTGTTTGATGCAATACGATAGCACTTAACCGTCCATTTTTTTCGCACTATTAAGCCCCCTGTAATTTCTGATATCTACCCCAGCGTGGGGTCGGATACATACGAAAAGTCTTTGGGCATATCGCCTACTCACGGTGTAATGGATTATTTAGAAAAAGTGTTGGGTAATGTATTCTGTCACCACTGTGAGAAGACAATGGTAAATTTGTGATCCGTTGTACATATTTCAATGTAGTAACGTGTTTTTTTTAGGGTTAGAGCCCTGTCTGATAAAATACTGTTCAGCTTTGATTGTACTGATTACAGGTGACGACAACATATGAATGAGTGTAGTTGAATATTCCTCCGTAGTTGTGTCTGAGAGTGTCTCATCCAGTTGGATGTGACACGACATTTCATTTAATTACGTAAACGGACAGTACAGTTTTCGTCCTGCACTTGATGTCGTAGGGCTTACTGAGCCATACACGTTTGGCGCCGCACATCTGTGCCAGTATGTGGTACTGTTCGAGTGGGGGGGAACGAACGTGTACAACGTACGAGAAATCAGTAAATACGCAGATAGAGTTTTAAGCACTCGAACGGTTTGGGTGCAACACTCTAAATATGACGTGAGCTTGACTGGCACTTACTACTGTGAAACTTATTTGGGTCACATGTGGACTGTGTAATACCGAGCTAGGTATACATGAATATGATTGTCCTGCATAACTGGGACTCGATCTAGTAAACGCACACTGCAGATATATGTAGCCAAGAATCAGCCACATCTCTGGTTTATAAAAAAAGTTAGTTCTATCTATTTGGAATTCTCTGATATCAACAGAATCAGAGCTAATGCTAAACAACAGGTTTGTAGTTAGAGAGCTGCCTGACTACTTTCTAGACCGATTTAATGATCAAACTTATTTATCTGAGCATCGTGTGAAACTCTATGGCTTTCACACCTGTTGTATAAATCCGATTTTTCTGAAATTTACAATCGCCGTAAATTTTGACTGGACATCATTTTGTGAAGATTGTCATTTTTGTCATATGATTAACTAACGTTGCCTCCTTAACCTGCATCTGTTTCAGTCTGAACAATTACAACCAAAGCGATCAAATCCTGTATTGCAAAAAACATTATCAGGACAATGTGTTGGCCAAAAACACACAAACCCCCATTTAATCTCCATCGGTTGCATTTCACTCATGCATGAACCCTTTTAGAGTTACACTTTCTACGTTTACAATGTAGAACGCTTTTTTTTAAAAAAATCCTGCATGTCTTGCCTTTACTCGAACAAATCTAACTTTTTTGACCCAACACGAAGTACTTTACCCACGTGACTGCAATTCTTTCCATGCGCCCGGTGTGCAACTAGGCCGTTATCTCAACAAACAATACATTTCGAAACATCACCCATATCGGAATTCTGGGTCAAAATGTGTGAACAATCAATATGGTGAGCGAATCGTAAGGTGATCGACCAATCAGAAACAAAGTTTACTCGGTCTCTGAGTTGTTCAGTCAGATAACGAGATGTGGGATTATATGTGAAAGGAAAAAGCACGGGTTCCCAGGCTTCAATGTATCTGTACTGTCGGTCAGGATTCACAGCTATACGCAGTCTATCAGGGCAGCTGTAAACCTCTTGATTCAGGGCAGAACAAGACAGAATATTGAAGGTTTACTCGGATAAAACTGGTTCTGTACATAAATAAGCAATGGTTAGCAAATTATACAACTTACAACCAAGTGAACTCTGTGCACGGAATTTAACCGTCAGCAAGTATCAGTCAAAATAATGCGATAGCGTAAGCAACTCAATGAGACGGTACAAAACAAACAAAAGGAAGGAGTTCAAACGAGAGTTCGTAGTACCAATTCAGAGTATGTTACGTGTAACAATGTGAGAAATGTTTGGCCAGTATTTAATGTAATCAACAAATGGGATATGTATGAAGACCCACAGTACGATATTCCTGGCAATCTGGTATGAGTATAGGAGCAGTTGGGAGTGACGCTGTGCAGACGGTCGGTCGTGGTCGCTTAGCAGGGCGATGACGCCACGGGGCAGGGTGTTGAAGATTCAGTGGTTCGAGCTTCCCGCTGGACGTATTTCATCACGGTCTCAATTGTTATATGTACTAATCCGATCAAAAGTTTCATTCTGGCCAGCACACTTCTTCTTGTTTTCCGACAGTTAACTTCGTACAGTGAGGTGATTGCGAGAGTAAACAATCAACTATTACGTTTCTATTGGTCGATCAGGTTTGTGGGGACCCACCATTTGCTCCCAGATGGAAGAAACTTGTACGCACCACACAAAGGGGAAATTATGCATCTTAAGTATTGCGATGACATACAGTTAGTGGCATTGAGAATATAGATATGATAGTTAAGCCTCTAGGACAGGTGTTATTGCAAACAAAATTAAGTTTATCGGCGAAAACTGAAAGGATGAAAAACTCATGGGCAAAGTGAAGTAGCCATATGAATCTTTATGCAACAGCAGAGTAGGATGAGGCGATATTTATCACCTATGCAATGTGTTTCCAAATGCCTCATCTCAATTCTCAATACATACATACCCACACTCTAAGCTTTCATGAAAAAGTGACCATTCATTATCCTTTCAACCCTGTTGCATAATTGTACGAGACTAAGCCACAAAATGTAATAAGCTAACAAAAGTGAACGAAATTTTTTCATCGTTCAAAAACTCTTCGTTTCAAATGAAATCATTCAGAAGACCCACAGTGGTGTACATCCCGTCAAGCCTAGCCCAAGCAATCACGTTTCGCTATACATCCCGAAAGTTGGAATTTAAGTTATCGACACCTTCAAGTTGAGGAGCTTGAGACAAGTGTGGAACTGTACGATTTTAACGAACTACAAACGAATCAACAAGTGATTCAAGCTGTTACACATGCCGTTTAGTTGCCTCTAGAGAAATAGGCTCATGATTCACCAAGATACTGGATAAGTTTGGGATAACTGTATACGAACATACCGTAGCCCACGTGTGGGTTCTGTTGTGGGACGAGAAAAATTTAAGATAGGTCTCATAACAGTGGATGATTCCGCGCCTCATGAATCTTGTCGGCAAACCGTTTGCGCGCCTTCAGCTGAGCTTTTAATAATAACATTTTGTGAAATTTGTGCTCTTGGTACCGCTACATGGGGCACAAAATTGTGTGGATCTTGGGTTCTTTTAATAAAAGTCAGGGAAGAT
>LOND01004783.1:19524-36369 GCA_014220965.1 Paragonimus kellicotti
ACTGGATCATACCTGCCCATTGTTTCGGAATTCTTTGGTCAGACGCAAGGCGACCATCAAGTTTGGGTTTCCTTATGCAACTAGCAATCTGACTAAGTAGTGCTAATTCAATATATACCCTCTGATCTGAGCGTAAAATGAACCGGAATCCTCAAAGCAATCGTAATCACGTCTGTCGTAAAATATCATTCAAAGAGGCTGCCGGGTTAAACGATCCAAGTAATCAGCGCGTATGAGCCGTAGACTGAACGTTTCAGAAGATTAACTATTTCTTCTGTTTGTTTTGACATTCAGCGTTAAGGAATAACCAGCAAAGTAATGTACAGAATTTGAGATGCTGTGAAATACTTCACACTGTAAACACGTTCTCTAGGTGAACCTCATGACAAAGTAAAATCCTTCGGACTAATTCAACAGAACGTAATTTGTTCTTAATAAGTCACTCAAAAGTGAATGTACTGATAGTGAAAGCTGTAGGCTATTGTCAGTTTTATTCCATTTTTGACTATCACAAAGGTGTACGACTATTTACTAGATCAAACCTTTGCCAAAGAGGTTACATTTTTAAGTTTCACTCAGCTATGAACTGAAACTAAGGAAAACTTAATTTACTTCTGTTGTAGGTGAAAGATTAAAGTGGGCAGTGACAACAAGCGAAGGCTGTTGAAGATTTTCATGTATAATGGATACCGTAATGTTTAAATTGCTATCTTTACGCGCAGCCAGGTCAGAGTTCCAGACACGGTTGATTAAAGAAAAACAATACTGATAAGACTGAAGATTATTGGGGATTGAGTCCTCTGCTTCTCGTTCAACAGAACACAAGTCATTTAATACAATGGAGGTAACGTAAACGGTTTTCCAGTTTGCGACAATTCTGTTGTTGTACAACGACCCGGTCGTAATGGATAAAATACAGTCAGCGTTGAAAGATTATTGTGAAGCGGTGTGCTTGTTGATTCTGTTGAAAAAAATTGTTATATCATTGCATTTCGTCCGCCTAAAAAATGAATTTGAATAAAAAAGAAAAACTTTCAACATTCAAATCTCTCCATTATTCTCGCAGTTAGATGTGAACTGGCTCAAAAGTTGTTACATACAGCGTAACAAAATCATCGGATTACGTGTAACACTGTTCGCTTACACCCTGCCATTTACAAGAAAAAGGCTATTGCACAAGCCACCTAGAAAATGTATACGAACAGTTTCAGATAAAGAACAATTTAAATTCGGTCTAGCTTTTAATTCCATCGGAAGTACATGCTAATACAGTTAACTCGAACCTTAATTTATGCACTATTTTTCAAGTTTTACACTGTAACATTTTTTTCGAGAAAGTGTAATTTGAAACTTTATCTGCTTTGCGTTTTTACTGGGTGAGAATTAAAAGGATGGAAAATGAAATGGAACTGAGCTCATAGTTGTTAAAACAACTATGAATATAAAACATGTTATTCAGTTTCGCGGCGCTTATTGGGTAGCACAGACAAGTGTTTTAGAACAGTTTTCGCGATAAACTTCTCGGTACGCTCTTATATTAGCTGGTTAAAATCAACCATCAGTTATGGTGAAAAATGTATAGTTACCTTAATTTCGCGTCTCTAAAAGTGGGCCAGATTCAGAAATGTTTTCTCATTGTGTGTATTCAGTCTTTCCTCGGATTATCTCGCACCAACTGGCTGTGCAACAGGCGCAAATCTACTTTAGAAAACTGACATTATTAACCTTTACCTCCGATATACTAATCTAAAAAACTGAACCTTTTAAACTAGGAACCTTTAATCCGTCGTTGTTATTCCTACAATCTGCTGTCAGATGTTCCCCGTGTTTCTGAGCACTATAACTCCACCCGTCATATCGTGACTGTTTCGAAAGAGGCAGACCAAAAACAGCGGTTATCTCTAGATATCGTTTCACCCAACATCCATGGCAGGAAATAATACGTTTCGTTAGCCACCACATGTTTCCACTGGTCATAAAAACACCATCTGGAAAACAACTTCCTACGCAAACGTTTTTACCGTTGACAGCGAACAAGTGAAAGTCATAGCGATTACTATCCACCTCAATGGATGAAAGAGCCTGATAACATCTGATCCGAAAAAAGTTTCAATTGAACCGTCCCCTATTAAGTTATTGACGATTGGACTTGAGTTCTAACCAGGCTTCATGAAGTAATCGTGTTAACTACGAAGTCATTAACTTCAGATAAGGTAGTACCAAAATGCACAACCAAAACACATAAACCCTATTCTCATGTCAGTAAAGTTCCTACTACTGGGTCGTCTCTGGAGGTAACACACTAACTAACTAATTGGACCGAGACCTCTTTCACTCTATGTGGTGAGGTAAAGGTCGCGTCATATTGGCAACTCAGGCAAGTTTTATTCTTTGGTGATCTTATTATTTTGTGATAGCAATCTTCCAGTTTGGAGGATAGCACGCAACAAGGAGTGAATGAACAATTCGCATCATCATCCGATGGTTAATGAACATACCACGTTTTACTCACATCTCCGTCAATATTTAAGGAAGTACGGATAAACTCAACCGATTAATGAGTAATCAATACAAACTACATGATCAACGGTGTTCGCCAAAGTGTACTTTCATTTGTACTCTGTGTTCCGTGCCTGACCTGCCAGTTTTGTTCAACGTTCAGATTCAGCACTCACTTTAACGTTGAACTGATAATCGAAGGTTCCAGGGTTTGATTTACCCTAGTCCGTCCGTAACATTAATCTAGAACTACTTCACTCATACTGTTGTAAGGTTACGACGATTGGAGTGCACAATATCCAATGGGTTTTTCTTCAATTTTCACTGTTCCATTCTTTACCACTCATATGCTTTGACCTGTTACCCTTCATTATTGTCTGACGGTTTCGTAAGTGTCACAGCAAACTGCAAAATACTTCGCGTGGTGAAACATTTCCTTTTAAGATATACACTTTTTAAGATATCAATATTAGTGTTGATGCAACTACGGTATTAACCACAAACGTAGACACATTCTAACGTTCCTCGTCAACGAAACTGAAGTTGCGTGACAGTAAAATGCTTTGTGTTTTAGTAGGAAACATCTTCAGCGGAGAAACATTTTTGCGCACCCAAGGGGGTGTTTCCAGTTGAGGGAATTTCTGCACATATAAATCACTGGATGGCGTCTTTCTCCCAATTTATGTCCCAACGTTATCGAATAAATCCGCCAGTAGTTTTAGTTGGTTGGAACGAGTTTGCAGTTGGACAGCTGCAACAATGCCTTGTCATCTGATGGACACGATGAAGAACTAATATCTCAAAAAAAAAAAAAGTTCGCACGGTAGTCTTTCGCAATCAACCCAAAACAGTAATGCTCAACACAACGATGAAAACATGTCTACCGATCTTCCAAACTGGAGAGCGCTGTGACTAGTGCTAACCCTTAATTAGAACGGTGGAGGAGAAGGCTCCTCAATCCCAAGAATGCTCACAACATTCGCAACAATAATAAACGAAATATCACAATTTGTGAAAAATTGTTCCTTGACTAGGATAGCATTGTATAGTGTCTGAAATTACATGAACTTGGAGATGATGTTCTAGCTGTATTTCGAGGTGAATAGTATTAATTACATGAAACTATCCATGTGCGAAATTTTTTTAATTTGGCGTTGAACTTATTTATACGTTTAAAGATGTCGTGTGATTTTGGTAAGAGCACACTTCTTTCGGATTAAAAAGACTGTCTGGATCGACCCGTTTCTTTGAAAAGGAAATCAAGATATAAAAATACTAGTTGTCGAATGGGTTATTTTATTGGAGAATGTGCGTAATTTTTCAATTTGTTTATCCATCTCTCACGCACACTCACACTAACACTCTAATCTACGGATATCCCGTTCAAGCAGTCTCACGTCTGTGAACTTAACAATCGCACTTGTATCGTATCATCAGGACTATGGTTTCAACAGATAAGCATTTTACGTCGGGGAAGAAAGATGCCACAGCATCGACCCTGGTCTATGCTAATATAATTACGGCCTGTAAGTCCATTACAAACCGAAATTAATAGAATCCAAAGGAAGGTCATCAATCCTGGGTAAGGAATCAATTGACGCTTGACAGGAATCGATAAGTTTCTATATCACGAACAAAAGTATCAATAAATATTTTCTGAATGCAAGTGCGTTTTTATCACACGTCCCTGCAACCCTACAAACATAATAGATTGTCAGTGATGAGAACCGACTATCACTAGAACTAATTTGAAAGCTTTGATGAATAAGCTTTATCACTTTCTCGTTTAGTTCGGTAGACAACAATTGTGTGAGAAAATTAGTGAATTCCCGCATCAAATTTACATAGCGGTGCGTTTGAATTTGAGTCGGTTTGAGTCCCATATCGTTTCACCCGAATAATTTATGCCTAGTTATTGCATGTTAGTCTGATCTCATGTATCTTCTATCGGAAATAAGAATCACTGTTCTCTAACAGGTCGCTTCCGCATCTTAATTAAAGATTGAATATATCTCAAAGAATGTAATATTTTGTGGCCACAGCTAGTTCGGCAAACTTTGCATGATAAACTTGTAAGGGTCCGGCTTGAAGGGCTAAAATAGAAAATCGTCAAAGATGTTAGAATATTCACAAGTGGGATTAGTAATCTGCCAAAGTACATTCGCTTATTTCATTCAGACAGAAGCATTGCCTATACATCAAACTCCGTCTGATATTTCACTTAACTTTCACATCAAAGAGAGGTACAACACTCGAGCGTCCATACATTCACATCCTCATCAGTGAACTGTATTCGCAGTCGTGGCAATGCAGTTAATGCCCTGTGAAACGAGATCAATGTAGACTGGACTGCCGTCACACTCAACTGAGGGATTATTTTACAGCCACAGTCGAAACACTTAAGCACGTTTGACAAAGGCTTAGTTAATCGTAATGGCACATGCAACTCAAAGTGCGATAGCCCGCATGAAACTAGTTGTACTTTTTACGAAAGCCATTTGGTGTATTGTTTACAATTCAGTCACTTTCAAACCTGTACCGACCATAAGTCTACCGCTGTCAACAATTTGGAGGTTGTTCGAATAATATTACCAAGTAGTTATTTAATATTTGGTTGCACAGATTGCTACACAACTTCCAAACATTGAACCAAATATGGTGAAAACATAAGCCTTACTTATGAAAATCTCGAAATATTTGGTAATTGAGATAGGCACTGGATACTGCAATCAGCGGATTCGATTGCTAAGAACATGAAAGACGGCTACTTAGAGGCTCTGTGGGGATATGAATCTTCATCCCCGAAGTTACACTACATTCTTAATGTAATATTCCTAATATAGTACGCTCTCCCAAGGTTCCGGGTTTGGCTGTGGAAGTTAAGTTTAAGACTGAATACCGCCGTACACTCAGGAGCTACAGAACTGCAGATAAGTGCTCGACGTAGATGTCATGATAACTCAATAAAATTGATATTTACCCCATGCATTTATATATAAGAAAACCGCGGAATGGTCGGTAGTAACCTGTAATCGTGTAGCCAAAACCCTTCACATGTCACAAACCCAGCTCACTTATTATGATGACATGGAGTACTGTGACCATTTTCAACCAGTTTCGCTCAAATTAGGCTTGCATAGCAAAGGCGCCAATGCAATGCTGCGTTATGCCAATACGCTTTATACCACTGCTCGCAAGAATTTATCAAACTGGCAAACCAGCGGGTTTCGTCACATACGAACATTGTCGCCGAATTGAGTTGTATCTCACGTTAGAATCTCTTCACAGACCTGCTATCCAACTAAAATTTCTAGACTGTTGATGCCCTGTGCTATAACTATTGGGTTACAGTTGGATATCACGAATGAAGAACCCACAGGATGACAAGATCTGGCTTGTTGACCGACCCGAGTGATTTTCAAGTGAGTTCTGAATTGTTAAAGTACTCTCCACAACATGTTTTAGAAGGGCTTGACTTAGGTTTTCTTCACTTATTCAAGTGATAATAACAGTGGATTTTCAGGTACTTCATAAAAAAATTGCAGATGACAACGGATGCTTTGAAGAAAAAACGTAGCTGCCTCAGAAACTTAGTTCGTTCTTCTGTAATCCTCACGCTGAACGAGTTAAACTGACAGGCACACTGGTGTTACCAGTGGTTTTTGTATAAGAATCATACGGCCGAGTTACTTGACTGCCAATTTTATCAGTTCTTAGGAGATTGGATCATCTTACTTGAGGAGTTGGGTCGCTTCCCAAAGGTGATACGCAGGGTCAAGAGACAGCATGAGCCATGAACATGGGTGGTACATACAGTACTTGTTTAGAAACTCCACACAGGGGATATACACTTCAACATCAACTCAAAACCTAAACAACCATTTGCATGTAACAACCACTTTGCGTCGCCGCAGTTACCAAGTGTGTGTATGGAAATCATCAATGCCTAAATGCACTAAATTATATCTTATATTACTTCATCTGTTACTTTGGTACACACATATGTGCCTACACTTGACTACTCACTTGTAGTACGGTGTGATCGTTCACCTCGATACAAGAGTTGAAAAAAACTAGGGTTTTGATAGGCACGTAGTTGGCTTTTGATAGAAACTTTGATTAATATTTTCTAAGGTATAATGATCATAGGCTTTATGTGATTGCGCACAACCCAGATGGATATCATGGTGACTAAATTTCCCATTGTGCCTAAGTATGCAGAACGTGTGACAGTTTTGATCAATCAAGATCTTGCATTCTGCCGTGTGCTTATTTTAGACCTGGATTATCAAACTAAATAACTGCCTTTTTCTAACATCAAAATGTATCCAAGTGAAACCTCAACACATTCCGGTTTACTTCGCAATTATTGCTCCTCTTCTGCAGGCAAATTTATATTGTCTGCTTGGATGACCCGAACAACAGCGAGGTCAACAACCTGAACTTTACCTACTATCATACTGAAATAACTAGAGGTTAAAGGTCCTTTAGCTCACCCTCCCATCGATTCCATGTGGGTTGAATAGACTAGCCGAACCACATTAGAGGATATCGAATTCCTTGACCAAGCGTGCCATTTTGAGATACAATACTGGATCAAGCATATTGATGAGTGGCACGTCAACGTTGCAGAGGGATTGATGCGTGATGCAGAGACTACGGACCAGAAAGTTGACTAGTTTCAAGATAGGAAAGAACTGAAGGAAGGTAAGTTATGAGGGCATATGATTTAGTTGGCTACGCCAAAGTACAGTTAGCACTCAACCGAAGACATACAAACTGAACACACTGACTGACCGTTATTCAGGGTGACCTCCAACAAATTCAAGTGGACTTGGGGATCTATGTGATCTCAGCCAGAATGTCATCAGAAATGCGGCTGAGACATTTTTATCTATAAGTCTCAATTCCCCTGTCCATCAATTGTTCCAGAGAGAGGGTGCTACGTTTCCAAAATAAACGAAGCCCAGAGGTCAAACCGGAACTCAGTGCTTATTTGTGGTATGAATCGCCGGGTTAGAATAGATGATTGATTTATCAGATAGAACGTTTGTCAGGATGCTGATAGTGCCAGGGGAATTTCACATATCTAAAGCAGACCACACGCTCCGTGACGGGGATAACCGTGAAATTTTTCCTTTTCTCTTCGTGCTTGTTACGTCAATTTGCTTGATTACATGACCGTTCGATTGGATGACAAAGGACACCCCCATTTGGACTGGAAATGTTTAGCTGCTAGGAAATCAAATAACGGATTACTCTGTACTCATTATCCGTTGCGGCTAGAAGATCACTATTTTCACTGAGTTCCCCAAAGTTAGAGACCGTTTTTCTCAAAGTTTCAATTACACATTTGACCGTCTTTTGAAGTGGAGTGTACCAGTTTATTCTAAACTGAGAGCTTCATTAGTGGGCTTCTAACCCTGACATATGCTGCTCGACAACACTGTTCAAACGTTGTAATAATCTCTCACCAGCCTCCCTTCAATTGTCATAGAAGTGGCTAGTTCCGTGTCTGTGCAGTGGCCGCTTGACGCGGTATGTGAACTAAAAAGAACACGCGTGATTAGTGTGAACCAGGTTCATTCACTCAGTCCGTTTTTAAACGTTAGAGATAAAGAATATGTGGCTATGATGCATGACGATAATATTTGTTGAAATCAACTTTTTTGGCTAAATGGAACCCTAATCCACACTTCATCAACTTCAATGTTCACTACCTTCTCTCCGCCATCTAAAGCCATTTGTAACGTCAGAACGTGACCGATCTGAACCCAACGCACCTGAGAGGAAGACAGCCAGTCCCAGATTACCAACGTGGATTTGCTCTAGGAACACAATTTCGGGAAAAAGACACATTCAATTTTGTAATCTGAACAAAATCTCTGTTGAGATGGTCGGCTGCAGCCAAGAACAGCTCATCTCATAGAACAAGCGCAGGCATCACCTCCGGTGATCACTGCGTGTAAGTTCACACGTAAGTCCAACCATTTACAATAATGCAATCGTACAGTTTGATAATAGCAGAATGTCTTGATTCTCACCGTTCCATGAAACTCTAGAAGAGTTTAGTCATGGGGCAAAAGAACCCTCTATCGTTGCGCTGAGAAAAATTTGCACGTGTTACATTTCATCTGGGACATAACGACCTCTTATATGTCTGGGTGAAACCGCTTTCGCAATCAATGTATTATAACTAACCTCACCGGGCTATCTGATACCCGTCTTGGGCATCGTGTAAGCGAACTTATTGGGAGAAATTTTCAGGGTGAAATTTTACATAGTTCCGTGAGGGCTGGCAAGTTAATGATTCAGCAATAAGCAATAGATAAATATACCGGAAAAATATACCTGGAATTGTTAGGAGCAAAACTCAGCGTACCGTAAGACAGACAACAATGAGTTCAAATAGTTAGTCGGAGGTGGCTTAAATACCTGAAGGGTTGTGTAACGGTGTCCTTACATGGGTGTTCCTACATCAAACTGAAATGCATTCTCGACAATAACGGACGTGCAACCCGTTTTGTTTATTTAGCCTTGGATTACTGTATTTTATTACATCTAATTTATACTTTTCGCTTTTTTTCATTAATGTTTGTGTGAACAGATGCTTCACCTGAATCACTTTTCGCTTATACCGAGATCACATTGTAGGAACACGTTCAAGAACATTCACACTGCGTTCTTTAGCATTCGCGTGTTGTATAAAAAGTCGAATGATTGAAGGGCCTACTGAATATCAACCAGCACTATTGTTATCTTGTCAAATATGTACTAGGTATTTCGCCACTAACAGCAGCACACGAAAAAATAATTTTTTTCTGTCATACTTGGTGTATTCGTTCATCTTGTTCTACTTTGTCCAAAAACCCCATTTACAAAGACAAACATTGGTTGCCACCATAACATGGTTACCATACCCGATTAACAGACCTTTCCCCAACATTCCATTCACTACGTTCATGTGGTATTCGGTTTATTAGCAGCCTAACTTTAGTGAAGATACTAAGAGGAATTCACTTGCTTGGTAGAATCTCATCACCCGTTTGTTGTTCAGATGCTGAATGGAAAACGTTCCCGGTCAGTCGGTCTGCGTGTCCCGAAACAGTTGGTCAGCATCCATGCTTCCTCAAACCTCCACCCATGAAGGGCGCCAGGTACACACCTTCAGTAAACAATCGCATTCAAACATATCCCCACAAGAAACATCAATCATCTTCCAACGCGAATGTTAGGTATTTTTTCACTTGGCAACATTCTGTTAGCAACGTTTACAGGCTTTGTATGTTCACAAACCGGTGAGGAGTAAACGATTGTTCGCGGATGCATGTGAATTCAATAGTTTTTCCGTAGAATCACATGTGGTGCCAGTGTGTCTCAACAGAATAATGATGATCGCCAAACGGAATCGAACGGCCAGAGAAAACTGGGATCGCTGAAACCGGTTTCGGACATAAGTGGGAACCGTTGTTTAATAATAATAGAAATAGTGCACCCCATCGAGCAAAACAGTGTAATAAAATTTGGCACGAAACACGATGTGCACGCAAACAGTAGGCGTGACTAGCGGTTAACGGTAGCTCAAGCTCTGGGGTAATTGACAGCTAAAGCCAGTAGTTTGAGAATGACAAGAAGCACGAAACGAACTACTGTTTTCCAAACTTCGATCGCTTCGGGTGGCGTTCTTCAGGATTGTTGTGAAGGGAATTATTGTTTTCAGAGTTGTAATACAGAGCCCAAGTTTTTGAACTGATTCATATCATATTTGTTTTGGATGTCCCTCGCCTTGTAAACGACAGTTAATATCAACAAATCCATAGTGTAAATGGAATTATCGGTTTCATGTTATCTTGCAGATGGAGTCAACTCCGGGTGGAGATAGTGGTAGTACGCACCCAGATCATAGCAACCGTACAAACAGTATCTGATCACAGAGAAACTATCCACGCCATCGAATACAAGGCTGACTCCACAGCCCCGCTGGTTCATTCAACAGTTTTTTAATTTATACGATTTTTATTATCTTCAAAGGTCACGAAGGTGAGCCTCAATGTCCGGCCAGTTGTCACAATCTGATTTTCGATCGCAGTTAAGAGTTAAGCATACATCCAAAAATGAAATGATACTGAGGAACCTGATGGGAAAGACTGTTCCCATGTCTTATCTGTTGATGCTGTCAACGCAGTGGTAATCGTCGACGGTTGAAACAGAAACACTTTGCAAGTTTAATATGGATCCGATTGCATTATGTGCCAAAGACTATGCATATTTTCCTAAAAGAGTAAAAACTCTTTTGTTTATTCAATTCAAAACATTAAGTTCTTTTTATCCAACCTGTCAAAACGAAGAGACGCATATCGATAAATGTTAGCATACAACTCTACTCTCAACAGTGAATCGCGTAAGACCAGCTAATTTTCTCGTAATATACATTCCGCTTCACTAGTTGCTAACAGCTTCCTATCACCACTAATAATAACATCATTTAACGACTCGACGGTGTCAACTAGTTAGGGGGTTATTGGGATGTACAAATTGAAGGCTATTTACAACTGACCGCAAGTGTAGAATTTTCATAGGTTTTCCGGTCATGACTTTTAAATAAGAAGCAAGAGATCAAAGCTTCCTCTCTGTTACAACTCGACACCAGTGCACATCCTTGCCACGGCCAACACTAGAACCCGGCCGTGTTTTCATAATGAAGTATTGTTGTCCAATGCACCAATGACCTCACGTGAAACGATTAAGTTATCAGGTGTAAACGCGCAGCCGTATTTACTTCAGAGTAATCCCCAGAATACCCGATCGACAGCTCACTCTGAAACCTATCAATCCCGCCGATAAGTAATGAAGTTACGCTACTGATAATGATTTCTCTGATTTTGGTTAAACAGCAAAAGTCCATCTTGGGATCATCGGTTGGAATTAACGAGACGTTTGCTGTTTCTCCGCTCATGGAGGTCAGGTGATCTGAACATTAATCACAAGCTGATGCGGTTGGGCGTTTACGTGTGATGATTCCGTCATGTCTAATGTGATCTCAGTGACATCAGTGTTCATTATGATTGTCTAATGGAAACGTGGCTGGAGTTCAATTCACGGCAGTGTGAAAGGATATGCACTGCTGACAAGCTATGACAAGAATGATACACGAATTTAGTGTTTCTCTTACAGTGACTCCAGACCAGTAAGAAATAGATACTGAATGTTTTGACTCAGAAAATTGACACTTTTAAAATATAAACCGTCATTATTGCAATTGAAATTTTAAAAATTAAAAAAAATTAAAATCTTCTACCGAAATTCACCAAACTCTAACAACCCGAGTGACATCAGAAGTGTTCATTCCAAAAAGTTATGGTTATATATGGATCTATAACATTACGCGAAGGACAAATTAGTTGATTGAGAGCGTATCATTGTTACGGAAAACCACCCTTTCCGACGTCTATCAGAAGGCATAAGTGAACAGTCGGACAGGTAAATATCAACGCCGTTGTCTTGCTATGACGCAGATTGTTGCAGGTGAGGATCTCAATATTCTTTCTCCTTGCTATTTAGATCTTTTCATCTCTGTGATAAAAGGTCGATACACAGACAGGAATGTACAGATATTTTGGCCTCAACGGATGTTTATATTGAACAGACCGTTGCAACGTTTCCTCTCTGCTTCCTAGGATAAGATTGTCTAAGGAAGAAAATTAACTGTCGACCTCCACATCATAAGACATAGTGAGGTTTCGGGGAATGAAATTCAGATCAGTAAAAAGGGGAGTAGAACACTTACCGTTGAAACTTGATAGTTTTTTTCATGAACTTGGTATTTGATCATTCCCAAGAAAACAAGTGTCAATAGCAGACAGTTATTAACCGATAAATACACTGACTATTAGTCAGTAACACATTCGTTCAAACTTAAACAAAATGCCTTCTCTACTCTCAAAACCAAGTTCTTTAAAATGTTCTAATGACATACAGGCTTACGTACTTATTGGAATTATAGTCTCAGAAAGTATCGGCGGTTTCAAGTAGAAGTACTCTGATATTTAGTGTCATCGCTACGACTTTCACGGACCTGTCGACCTGTCCACAAATTTTTCATCGACCATGATAAGCTCTGAACACAATGATGAGATAGAAATTCACAAAAGTCGATACAAGAACAGAAAAATTCGACGCTAACGCTTGTTCTGGAGAGAAGTTCATTGTAGAGTACTTGGAAACGCAAACGCTGCAATTAATTATGTGCTGTGATCGATTCATACCAGTCAAACTTCCCAACCGTTTATCGGTAAATAAATTAAATTAGTTGAAGCAATGTAAAAGTATTCGAGGTCGGTGACAAGAAGTTCCTCGGATCGACTGCTCTAAACAAGTATACAGTCTACGATTCCACGCACAGTTGAATAAATTTCACCACTTCATGTTCAGCTCACGTGTAAATCAGACTTTGGGATTCAGTAATAATTATTGTTGAGGCTTACCAGTTACAACATGTACACCAAAATAGTGTGCTCTCAGCTTTCGCACTCAAGTGGAATTTTTGGTCAGTCTTTTTTTAACTCAAACACTGTACTCGACTTTTCACTCTTGCTTGTCAATCAGCGATGCATAACCTACCTACGGTCGAGACTTGAACTCTCATGCGCACAATTATGAAACGG
This sequence comes from Paragonimus kellicotti, assembly GCA_014220965.1. Lineage (NCBI taxonomy): Eukaryota > Metazoa > Platyhelminthes > Trematoda > Plagiorchiida > Troglotrematidae > Paragonimus > Paragonimus kellicotti. The sequence goes on from LOND01004783.1 coordinate 32,688, forward strand.
CCGTGCTGATCACCATTTCTTTGATTTCACATTAGTCAAGACGAAGCTATCAAACCTAGACCTTCAGCCCTGTTTTGGTTGTTCCTTCTAAATGGTGGTGGCTAGAAGTTAATCCAAATATATAAACTTTGACCAAACGTATGCGATTTTCAACTTGCGGCAAACGTATCCTCAAATAATTGAAAATGAGTTATCAATTACATATATTTTTGTTAACATTGAACGTTACTCTCTGGCCCTCTCCCATCTCTGACCAACTGTGTGGACTTGTCCTTAACAAATCTTATTCAAACCAGAAGTATCAGTTGTAATTATTTGTAAATCCTGTTATCATCGTAAGGCAATCTTGACAAAACAATGGAAGACCGACGCGCAATCAAAAAGTTCTAGTCTAGCAGTTATAACTGAGTTGAAGTTACTTCAAAATATAAATTTCATTAACTGAATTTCTTTAAAACAACGAGAAGTGAAGTGAAAAATCAGAAAAAGTATGCAACGTGAGTACAACCGGTATTTTTGGAAAGAAGTTCTATACTGACAAAACATTTTGATTTTGATTTCTAAATTGCTTCGGGTTCACTAGTAGAAACTTCCTGTTGGTGTTTGGGAAACACCTGTGCATTTTCTCCAAGTTTCCCGACGATAAGCTTTGCTTATTCAGAAAGAAATTACTTGCATTAACGGTGTTACTATGACTGTGAGATGTACCCCAACAACTGTCTAAAAACGTCACATCCTTCAGCTTGCCTTACCCAAGATTGCCTGCTAGTTTCCCAAAAAGGGGCGAGCAGCTTGAATAAATAGGTCTTATGCATCCACAGCCGGATGATGCTTATAGGTTAACGTTACTTCAGAGTACGTAAGTAAACGGGTGTTTCAGTTGTGCAAACATTTCAAACGCAGTGATCGAGTTGACAACGCCACTTGTTTCTTTGCAGCATCTTGACAGAAAGTTACTTTTTAATTGACACATTCTCCCGGAACCACCATAAACGATCTAAGACTGACCTTGGAAATGTACAAACACGATGCTCTAGTATTACGAGTGTTTTGCATGAACAACTCAGAAGCCCACAAATTTGCAATGCACCTCGTATATATTTTGTGTGCTGCCTATTGTGTAATGCCTTACATGCAACGCATATCAACCTTAGGGAGTACATCGACGACTTCTTACGAGATTTGTTTAGCTTTCCACCTTTAGAACCGACTGAGTTTCCTAGTGAAGTCATTTCCAAATTGCGTTCCAGCTGGCTTTCTAAGGGAACTGTTAATATTTTTATACACATGTTGGTCGCTGAGATGCCAGAATGCTTTCAGCCAAATAAACTGAGGAAATTCCGAAGTAACCGGCGCTGGCTAAACTTTTTTAAGCATAAACGAAATGTAACTGTCTGGTGGAGTAGCTGGTGTCAGACTTTGTCAGTGATATATAAGTTAAATTCTGAGCTACCACAGTGCTGTTTATTTGGCGTTGCTAGTAACCAATTGGATTCCGTTCATCAGAATCTTTTTGGTTAAACATGGAGAAGAATAGGGTGAAAAACCAGATTCCGTTTAACGACTTTATTAGTACAGAATGCAGACCTTGCGACGTGTTAACATTTCGTTTACTCTCATCAGTCGCAAACGTAAAACATGCGAGTTATATATGACACAAATAGAGATAGACAGGGTATGGACACGCATACAGTCACACCACGTATTATGTCATCACCACCACGGCAACCCTATGGGTTGCTTCAACCACTTTTGTGCACAGCGCCGGCTGGTGAGTTCTGATCAACATGGCTTCGCTAAAGGCCAGTAGCTTCGGGTTCTGTTGACGTAACAATATTTTGAATGATTTAACTGGGTCAACCTGGTGACCTGTTATCATGAGGTGTCTGGCAATCGATGATGCGGGGCTTCGAGTCACTTGTTTAGATATGTTAACATTTCGTTTACTCTCATCAGTCGCAAACGTAAAACATGCGAGTTATATATGACAGACAAATAGAGATGGACACGCATACAATCACACCACGTATTATGTCATCACCACCACGGCAACCCTATGGGTTGCTTCAACCACTTTTGTGCACAGCGCCGGCTGGTGAGTTCTGATCAACATGGCTTCGCTAAAGGCCAGTAGCTTCGGGTTCTGTTGACGTAACAATATTTTGAATGATTTAACTGGGTCAACCTGGTGACCTGTTATCATGAGGTGTCTGGCAATCGATGGAATGTGATTTCGAGCGACGGATTTACTGGTTTAAGTCCGCTGTGTCGTTATTAGTTTTGGCCAGTTCGGGACGTGTTCTGCTACTCGCTGAGATAGCTGTCGGTCTGTTCTGCCTATGTAAACGTCACCGCAACTGCAAGTGAACTGGTAAACAACGTGAGAGACAGAATGGTCGAGACAAACTGCGTTCGCGATTGTGTAGAATCAAAACTCAACTGGGCGGCCGCATACCCACGGGGTAGGGCAGACTTCAGTTTTCGCCTGATATCGTACGCCAGATAAGCTCCTCGCAGAAGTAGAAATATATTTTCCTTTTTGAGCTGTTTCAGCTGGCTCATTGCATTCGCCCATCATTCTGTGAATGCATATGAACTTTTCACGATGTCTGTTTGCCATTAACGCTTTTTTCGGTTATCATCGTTCATTCTGCAGCTCATCAGTGATGCAGATACGTCAGACCCTATGAAATAGGATCTTGACCAAACCCCGCTTGTGGGCTTTCGGGAAAAATCTAGAGGACTGAACATATTGTCCGCTCATGCTGCTCTACGGTGGACTGGTGGCTATATTGTCACATCCTCATGTCTGATGATGAGTACATCCAAGAAATCCAATCTGCCGTTTGATTAAGTTTTGTAAAACAAGGACAGGTTTGGGGGAACAGTGGTACAAAGGTTAAAAACAAGTCCAATTGATCACTATCCGTAAAAATGGAAATATTTTCAACATACCGTTTTTAAAATGAGGCTTGGGCAATAATTTCGTTTACTTACAGTTTTGTCATCTTTAAACTGACGTCAGCTAATAATGGGCTTAACGGACTATCTATAACCACTCCGTATGTTTGTTCCTGAGAAAGTTCTTCAAAATTAAACGTGATGTTTTCTGGACAGAGTAAGTTGAGATCCTTAGGATATTCAAGTGAAATACGTACATCATAGTTTGGCTAAAAATAACAATATACGACACTCAACTGTCTTGAGCAGCTGATGTGTAGATTTGGGGATGTTCCAGTCATATAAAGTCCAAAATTCTCTACAGCTCAGCAGTAATCAAAACACCGCTCAGCAAGTTAATGAATTCTGTGATTTCAACTTGGAGAGAAGTTCTAGCCAAGGGGTCATTAATTGGAATTACTAGGACTGTTACTGTGTTTTATTTCGAGAAGATCGGGCAACCCGGTCATTACTCACAAGCGACGGGGTTCATTGTTCAAATATGATAATCCGGTCGTGCCTAATGTCAGGCTAATGGCACAGCGGTCAACACGGTTGCCTCGTGAAGGCGTGGCGGGAGTTCAACCCCCGGCCATGGCAATGATGCGCACCACTGACGAGCTCAAACAAGAGCAAAACTCGAGTTCGATGCTTCGTTTCGAAAGGGGCTGACTGGAAAGTCCATGGAAATGCGACTGCTGCGATCAACTGTGGGTGATGTTCAGTTTGTATAAAAATCAAA
>LOND01004784.1:2949-14404 GCA_014220965.1 Paragonimus kellicotti
AAAATCGATGATGTGGTGATTCGCAAAACCCGGTTGTTAGGTAGTTCATGTCAATGGAGATTGCTTAAAAAGTTTAATATGTTCACGGCAACAACCGGTGAACAAGAAGTGGTGGGAAAATATTCCGCTTCGACGATTTTGTCGACCATACGCTGGTTCACACTGGTGCTAGTCTATTAAATTGATCGACGTTTGAGTTCATTGTAGACCAAAGGAAAGGTTGAGTTGCCAGCGTGTGCAGAACAGCTGATACTTTAGCAAGTATGCGTTATAGTGTGCACGCCAATATGGATAGTTAGCACGCGTGAACATTCGAACTGGTTTGTCGGCATTTGTAAGAGTAGGTGATGCCTCACGGATAAGATGTTTCATGTAAGTAGTATATCAAGTGCGAGAGCCATCGGTTATCACTATGGAACCTGTTTGCCATTTCAATTCCATAATTCTTAACATGCTCAGGAAAGTTTCGTGGCAACCCATCGATGGCCTTGCAGTGCAGCTTGGAAAGGTACCACCATAGAAATGTAATGCACTTGTGACTGTTTCCCACGTCAAAGTGATTTTCATCAACTGACTGTAAACAACATGCACTTATGGGGTTTTGAGTGTATTTGAAACTCTCGTTTCGGCTGAGCTTGGACGCACAAAAATATCTTCTGTAATCCATGCTCCTAGATGAACAATTTACCTCTAGTGTTGCGCATACTATAATCCGTTATTTAACTGCATTTCGGTGCCTCACTAAAATGGAAACCATAGGGTCAGTTGGAAGCATTCTAAATCTCTCTTCAGGTTGCTTAACATCTACAGCCAGCGGCTCACTTTCCACGTAGTACGTTTGCTGGATTTCATGATCTGGCCGCACAGAAGAATGAGAATCCCATTGTTGGCAAATGGAAGCTTTGAACAGTTTCATATAGGAAACAGGAATCTCAGACTTCCGGACAATAAAATTGGTTTTCGTGCAGTTTTAGACTGCAGGAAATGCGCTTGTCCGAAGCTACGGTGATTATAAAAGCGAACCAAACGAATGGGGTTGATATCGTTACCACCTAGCAATATAGCGTTACTTGGGATTCGGTATCGATGTTCCAAAGCATCGCCTGATAATTTTATTTGTCACGTACTACACTTTCACTATAAGAGTAAACTATTTGTTTGTGCGGTCTGAATAACAACGACATATGAATGACAGTAAAAGTGCATCACCAGTGCTAATGTCGTCGCTCATATCAATTTCATACAAGAGGTTGAGTGATAACACAAAAGCGCCTTCTTTCATCACTCCGTTCAAGCCCAATCAGGGCGCTTCGCAATAAGATTTCGGTTTTCAATTCCAAACACCTCTTTCAAAACAATAACTCAGTTAGGCAATGCTAAGATTAAATCAACTGCTCCTCCATAAATCAGGACATGTTCACGGGCACAAGGTCACGGACAGGTTGCATTGCGTGTTTCAGGAATGACTGTGAATTCGTGGTAAGTTAATACACAAGTTAGTACTGGGAAAAACAAAATGGCAATCGTTAATAAAATACTGCGTTGTTGAGGATCCAGCTGAGGCATTCCAATGTCACTTCAAATGGTTTCGGAGTTCTCAAGAGTAATTTACATCTACACGCCCGCATCGCAGAATGCAGTCACTCCAATTTTTGGAACCATCTCATGGTGATACGTGAAAAAGAAATAAATTAGACGACAACCAGATGTCCGACATCTTTTCTTTAAATCAATTTTCAATGATACCTACTGTGATCACGACTACCGAACAAGAAGGCATATGCCAGGAGTCTCCACTGAGTGACAATTTGCCGCGCACTTATTGTCATTTAGTGGGAGACTCCAATCGTCTGACCAGCGCTTAATCGCGTCAAGATCAATCTGTAATGCACTGGGATCAGTGGCATTCCAAATTTTTAGGTCATCGGCATATAGGAGGGCGTTGCTGGAAATATTCTCCGGAAGGTCGTTGATGTAGATCAGGAATAACAGAGGACCTAGCACTGACCCTTGAGGAACTCCCGCAGAAATGAAAGAGGGAGATGAGAGATCTGATCCGGTTTTAACTCTAAAAGTTCTATTATCGAGAAAAGAGGCAATCCAGCGAAGAACCTCTCCTTGAATACCATAGGCTTCCAGTTTGTGTTTCAGAGGGCCGTGTGGGACACGGTCGAAAGCCTTGGCAAAGTCAAAGAAGATAGCATCTGAGATGAGGCCATTGTCTTTGGCCTCCGTCAGACTATCCATGAAAATGAGCATATTTGTTATGCATGACCGGTTAGGAAGGAAGCCATGCTGGGTAAGAGAAAAAAGATGGTTGATAAGAAGTGGTTGAGGATGGCACGCTTTAATAAGCGCTCCATTATCTTGCATGGAATGCTAGTAAGGCTGATTGGCCGATAGCTAGTCGGAGAGTGCCGGTCTCCCGCTTTAAATATGGGCGTGACCGTCGCCTCTTTCCATGCGCTAGGGAGAATGCCAGTCTGAAGTGTCTGTCTAAACAGCTTATAAAGGGGTTCTGCCAGACTAGCAGCTGCTTCCTTGAGAATCCTGGGATGGATCTTGTCAGGACCCATTGCACTGTATGAATTAACCTTGAATAAAAGGTCTTCAACATCTAGCACAGAAAACTCAGCGGTAACCAGTGGTTGCCGGAAATTCTGCAGCGGTAGGACGGGGTGCCAATCCGGCGGTGCGACGTTGTAGACTGCCGAGTAGTATTCCCTGAATAACTCGGCCACAACTAGTGGGTCAGATGAGGTTTCCCCGTCGGACAGTCGCAAGGAGAGAGCCGAGGGTTTATTCTTTCTTAGTCGTCGCATATGTTTGAATAAGAAGTTTTTGTTCCCGCGGGCTCTGAGGAGGACCTTTTCCCTTGTACGAGTTTGTATGTGTTCACGGATTTCCCGCCTACACCTATTTCGAACAATGTGGAACGCACCTAGGTCCTCCGAGCTTCCCGTAAGCTTATGCTTCGCGTATAAATGGGAACGTTCATCGAGGAGACGACGTATTCTGCGCGGAAGAGGTGGCCGATAAGAGAAAGTGCACAGTTTGCGCGGTACAAATAAGTCGTCTGCTTTCTCAATTGCGCTTTGAAGCGCCGCAGGTAAGTTTCGGTCACGGGTCGTCAGCCAAAAATGGGGTGAACCTAGCGTAAGTCTTCTCACCCATCTTAAATCAGTCAGCCTGATTAAAATTACACTGTTGTAACCTGTATTATAAACTCGGTAACACATGATCAGGATAGCAGAGAGTGGCCATTGTGACCCACGTGGTGGCTGATGTGACTCTGTATCTACCAGGTGCGTCTCATTAGTGATGACTGGGTCAAGCAGAGAGGGAGTCTGACCAGGACGATGCCGCGTCGGGGCGTTGACATGCTGTGTCCACGCTCTCCGTCGTATCAACGTCAATAAGGAAGTCGAGAATCCGCTTTCACATACCTGGTGAGAAACTGTTGCCCAGTTTATCTTGGGTGCATTAAAGTCACCCATAATAAGCAGATGAGTGTAGTGTTGTAGCCCTAGGAAGTTGTCTAGGTTTACAAGAAGAGTGTCGTCGTCGGAGACGTCGGATGAGGGAGAACGATAAATAACTCTCCACTAGGAGTGAGTCTTGGCCACGCAATGCCAGTCGAAGCCACAGAGCGTCACATTTATCAGAGGAATGAAATCCACCGATAACCGTGGGTGTTGGGAGACAGTGGTGAAAGAAAATCGCAGAACCCCCCATTCTCCCTCGGGCGGAGTCAGCTCGGTAAACTGAATACCCGGGGACACTCAGTTCACTGTCACTGACGTCATCTGCAAGCCAGGTCTCCGTGAAAGCAAATACGTGGTTTGTGACTCATGAATTAACTATCTTATTCCTGGTAATTTATTAGACAGACTCAGACAGTTCGTATACATGCGGTTGAGTGAGAACCAATATTTTCGTCGGAGAACTAACAAGCATCAGAGTTGGACATTACCTTTCAGATAAGTGAGCATTGACTCGCGTACACATGACAAGCTACATTCCAGCAGAGGCAGTAAGCAATAAACGATACAATACGCACGTTATTATAACCGCTTATCCTTATAATGATAAAATGGGACGTAGTACCCATGTTTCCACCATAACGTAGGTAGAAACAACCATGTGACAACATCAGGCGTAATCACTTTTAGAGGTGACGTTTCGTCAGCGTCTTTCTTCCTTGAAATACTGTCAGCGAAACAGGCTGACAATATAATTCAGATGTATAACTAACCCTCAAACGGGATGGCATAGCTTTCGTTGGAAATTACTTTGATAGTTACTGTACAGCGCAATGTTGTAGCGTTTTGGAAAACATTTTTACCTCATAATTTTCATTGTTCTCCACAATTTTCACCTCCCTCAACTTCATATGTACATTCGATGTTTAAATCCTGTGAATCAAATGAGTCAATAATAACTAAAATAGTCTCGGTACGGTACCAAGCTTCACCAAGCCCCCGTCTCTATGCTTTCAGTGTCGCTTATGTACACTGAATTTTTTGAGAGTTAAAAATTAACGAAACCAACCCACTATTACACCACATCTCAATATTTATCTGTTGTCAAAGTTATCGCCATTGTGACGTCAAAATCCCTTTGCAGACGGCTCGGACGTCTTCATCCAGTTAGCGTATATCTTTCTAATTCCGTCGTTAGTGGTACCTTAAAACCAACCTACCTTTAACGCAACTATTGTGAATCCAGTCCCTTTATTTTCATCACTTTTTGCTTTCGGTTCTTATTGAAGCTTTTACACAGTGTTTAGATCCACCAAAATTGCAGAGACGCAACATGGACGAAAATTACAAATTCAATTATATATCCCAAAACAACGCGAAATTCAGCGTTACTGCTATCGAATATAGTATTCCACCAACTAAATTTTGATGGAAGCTTTATCAGAACACAAAATCTATTACAAAAGCAAACGAAAGACAAATGCGAAACATTTTTCTCAACAAAAGGGACATTATGAACAATATTTAGGTACAGCCGATTTTCCTGATTTCAACACAACTATTATACTCGACAAAATGTATTTATTTGTCCCGTGATATGCATTTTGATGTTTCATGAAAAACTTGAAAAATCTCTTTCTGTGCTTAAGTGGCCGATTCCAACTCGTTTCGGTTTTAAAGTGCCACACTGACGGACTACAAAATCGCCAGCAAATCACCTTTCGCTTACTTTTGCACTCAATAATCCGGTAAATGGGCGTTGACATCTGACATGAATGTGAATTTGTATACTCATCAAAACACTCAACTGAAAATGTAACATACGTATAGCAGCACTGCAGGGAGTAAGTCACAAATTCACATGATGATCTCCAGCAATAATGTTAACGTTAGTCAATGTAATCTGGTTGCTCACTGTAGTCAAGCCTAAACTGGTTTGACAATGTTGCTGGAAAATGCCGTCAGTAAGTTCATGCAGTTAAGTGAACCGTCGGTAGTTGTCACCTCATACACTTTTCAGAAAGCGAAACGGTTAAGCAGGAAGGGAGGCAGGTTTTCACAATGAGACATAGTTTGGCGCACTGAAGTCTGTGTTCGACAGTTAGCCTACATGCTGTCTACAGTCACAATGTCGCGACCTTTGTATATAATGAAATCGAAGTTTCAGAATGCACTTATTAAGGGCATGGTATTTTCTCCTGTATTCCAACCGGTTCGCTGAAGCCCCATTGAATTCGATTCTTCCCGAGTAGAGGCCCAATTCTTCCCGTGTGTCCAGGTCTAAATTCAAGCGTTACGCAACAACGAAGGTATGGCATTACGTACCGTAGCCAGTTACTTCCACGGCATCATTTAGCATTAATTTCACTCGGACTCGCTTGCGTGGATGGACAACACGAAACTCATCTTGGCTGTAACCGAGTCTTCGGCAATTGATGGTGGTAGACAAGGCTTCTTTTTAGGCTTCATCGTTGGAGTTGGCACATTTTCTTAAGTGGGTTCAACTATGACCGCATGGTTGATGAAATGGTAACGTACCTGGTGGGGGAGGTTGTAGCTGCTCAGTACATAGTAGGCAGTACGATATATCAACATTATTCGTGCACTCCAAATTGGAAATCCGCCGGTCGTTACCGCACCGACAACCATTCATGTTAACGAGTTCACCAAAGTATCCACAGGGCACTTCGGTGTACACGACTTTTGCCCAACACTGCCGTTTCGCATTACAAGACGGAACGAGGGGCGAGTCTGCCTGCGGTAAGGCCGTCTTACCTTTCGCAATGGACTAGTGCATGAAAGCTCCCATAGACCTAAAAATCTGGCGTGCCAGCCATATGGACCCGTAAAAAGTGCATTCATTCGTGCGATCGCTGATGCTCTCCGTGTAATCTGTACACGCCTGGCTCACTCGGAACTACCAAATGATATCACATAGGATGCGAGGCGATGAAGATGACTGACATGCTTTGTCTCCTCTGTTATGCAATTGTTTTACTATTCCAATATCCTGTACAATTGATACGTACGATTCGACAATATACGTTCCGTGTTGTTGTGCCTAATTGTGTTTTGCGATTCTTATACGTTTGATCGTTATTCTATATACTTCAATTCTAGTAACAACAGGCGATCACCTTAGACGCATCAAGTCGTTCAATAGGGCAGCACGCCCTCAACACAAGGTGACTGGCGAATGTCGTCAGCCGGGTGAGTTAATTGTTCACGTACACGTCCACGCTAACCACCTCACGGCGATCACAACCGTAGGTGCACTGCATCTCAAACTCTCGCATTAGCCACTCGTTGTGGGACCAAATTTTACTGATGGCCGTGGCTGAATGATCTCTAGGATGAGTGTGGTCTTTCGGCAGAGCATCTGCATCTTTCCAAAGGGTTCGATTTCAAAACTGAACGACACTTAATCTCATATGGATGACTCATCCGGCATTTTTATTAAGCCAACTTTGAGCCAAGCAGTTCACAAACCCCAGTTCCGCTTTCCTGGTTAGTTCAACACTTCGGTTGACTCATAATCATAAATAAACAAAAATGTCTACCCACTATTCTAAGTTATCAAAAGTAGTCATGCGATCACACAAATACCGACTATCAAATGGATTTGTCTAAATGGTGATTAAAGGGTTAATTATACCAACTAACGTGTTTCTTCACTGCGTCTCGGAAGTGGAAATAGCATAACCTTTTGTCGCACCCAAATACTGCTGGTGGTGCTCGCATCGGTGCCGCCGTTGTTTCCATCACAAAAGTTCCGAGAGGATTACGGGTCCTCATCACCTGACGAAACGTTTCAACCAAGTGACACAGAGTTGCATATTTTTCACCAGGAACATAGGCATACGTCACCGGTCGTCCATGACCCACCCCGTCTATGACCAGAAACCGATACAGCTTCAAGCTACAACCGCAGATGTGAAATGATGGAAGACTCACTTGTGGCGGTCGGTTCCATGCCCTCCATCGACATCGACCACATCGGGAAACGCCTGAGTGGTTGCACCTGCTCTTTCCGTGCGAAACATTTGTGTGTGTATCTATTATTGTCGTCTTTGATGAGACACAGTCAGCCGTCAGTGTCTGTTTGATCCGGTACTTAAGACAGATCTTCTGCAACACCAATGTACACAAACCCATTTGCTCATTGTCGATGGTTTTAACCGATAACGGATATTGCCAAATATCCATGATCGTTATATGCTTGCCATAAACATCCGCAGCATACTGCTTCAACTCAGCAGTTGAAGTATTGTACTGGAATAGATGCCTGGAATCGCTCACTTCACTTGCAGTGAGCCGACGATTTGTTGGGTGCGCATTGTATGGAAAGGTAGTTACGTCCTGGTTGCGTTTCAACGTAAAGCAGATCAAAATCAACATGGTTTTTCTCCTAACGACGTTGAAGCGTGATTGGCAGCATGTATCACGAGAACTGTGCAATGGAAGTATGTGAACTCAACTCACTAAACACGTCGTGACCCACGGCTCCGCTCTTACACTCGCTTGTATTTAATACACCGATACGCCATCTACCACGTAACCTCAGTAGTACTCACACTCACATTATCATACTTCAAGCGTCCGTTGCTTGATTTTTTGCTAGAACCAAGCACGTACAAAACATGTGGTCCTTCATGTACTTCTGTAAACAAGTTCTTGTATTATCCAACTGAGAACAGTGACCTCAGTCAAATCGTAACTAGTTACCAGCACAATGTTGAAGACATTGTGTATTCAAACGATGATGATTCCCAGGGCATATCCGAATATAAAGTTCACTATGAAGTTAAAGCAAAACGATGGACTCGGCTTTCTGGATGTCGCGTTGCTCCGTCGATCAGATGGAACAGTTCGGAAAGGACGTAGACGGGTCAGTGCATACATTTTCAGAGTTTTGTTCCGCCGAAGTACAAAAGATCAGGTCGCAAAATGTTTGCATACCGTAACTTCTCCAGAAAGAAGTCACTTATGTTTGATAAACTCTCATCGGAAATAGGTACCCTGAATATACATACTGTTTGGTTTGTCGTTGGCGCATTCAAGAAACAGAATAGGACCTAGAGATGGTTTTTGAAAAACCATTGCAAAAATGGGGCTGAAAGATGAAAGGTCCGAAGCGGTTTATTTGATAGTTCTATTATCCGGAGAGAGGATGTTCCAGCGAAGAACTACCACTTTGATGTCACATGCTTCCAGTTTCTTTCTGAGGGAGCCGTGTGAGACAAGGTCAAATGCTTTGGCAGGATCGAAGAAAATAAGGTATCAGATGGGACCATTGTCTTTCGCGTCCCTCAGACTGTTCATGAATATAAGCGCACTAGTTATGCATGCCAAGTTAAGGAGGAAACTGTGCTGGATGCAAGAAAAAAGGCTGTTTGATAAAATGTGCCTGAGGATAGAGCGTTTCATTAAGCTCTCTATTATCCTGCATGAAATGCTAGCAAGGCTGATTGGCCTATAGCTATCAGGGGAGTGTCGGTTACATGCTTCGAAGTTGGAGTGGATGTTGTCAGCATCCATCGCGCTGCATGAATTAACCTTCTACGGAAGGTCTTCAACATCTTGTACGGAAAGCTCAGCGATAAGAAGTGGTTGCCAGATGCTCTTCGGAGGTAGTGGCGGTGCCAATTCGGCAGTGAAATGTTGTAGACTATCGAATAAGACTCTTTAAATAAGTCGGCCACAGCTAGGGAGTTTAAAAAAATCTGCCGGTCGGACAGCCGCAGAGAAGGAGCTGGAGGCGTGTTCTTCCTCAGTCGATGCATACTGTAAAGGTTTTTGTTCTCGCAAGCTTATCGTATGGGTCCAAAATCGCCGAATTATGTATCGGGTGGGCATTTTCAGAGTCAGATATAGACCTGTAGCTTGTTTGTGATTTTGAATCGCTTAATTCGCTGTTCACAACATTTTCACCAACAGGCAGTACAAAAAACCTGATGGATAAGCATGTGACCTTATTGTGATTGTAAGCGTATTATCTTATGTATTCTACGCCATTTTCGTTTTTCACTGCGTGAGTCTTATGTACGGTATGAATCTTTGTCGTGGTTTCTTGAGTTAACGCGGGGGAAAATCCGACATATATTCTGCTTTCTTCCATGATATCTGATGCAGAAAATGGAGTGGCCGAAATTCGTGCCAGTGACTTATACGCCCTTATTTTAATCAGCCGATAATTAGAAAAACAGCTGTCATCTACATCGTTTTCAAAATTCGGTATGGCTGCTGTTGTGTTTCTGTTTTGCATGTTGCGCAGTTGTTACGTGGTATATACTAGTTAGCACAGCGGCCATATATAGACTGATAAAAAATATCTATCCACGATTAACAAAGTAAACAGTTATAATTTTAGTAACTAATGAAGTAACTTGGATTTTTGTACATGGATCATACTGTAGCTGCCAGTTCGATTTTTGAGAATAGTGAATGCCACATGTTTTGAGAAGTCCAGGAATGCATGAAAAGTGGGTGGAAGACAACGGTGCTACTTTCTGAGTGCATGTTAAGCCGCTGTCGATTAATCACCTTGAATATTGCAGCTACCTGTGATATATATAATGGCGATCTTTTCGTTTTAGTTAGCAGACAGCACCTGCGAATGTCATTTCAGCCATTTCATGTGGCTCCCTTGTATTCTCATTATTCCTTTGTTTCGTTAGCATTTCCACTCGTGCAGTAGGGTCGCCAGTCATGCCTTCATTCATAATCGCTCTTTGACAGGGCATAAGCTGCCAATGCGCACGCTGTTTTGCCCGCAGCCGAAGCCATTCATATCCTGATGTCATCGAACAAAGTGAGTTCATTAGCAGTCCTCAATATAACTAGCTTGCAGATATAAGACCCGATAAACAAGACGACAAAGATTTCATCTAGTGAGCGGTTACACTCATCCGTAAGGAGGATCAGGACTCAGATTAGTGAAGGATAAAACCTTCCGATAAAGAAAGCCGGGGGTTTTATTCCTCCCCAGTTTACAGACTTCAAATGGACGTTCCGTAACGCATTTCGCATTTGTCCGTTCTCGGTGACTTCGCTGACGAAAACTGGATGGAATATCCACAAGCCTCCAAGCATAGGATACCGTCTGACTGCGTTCGTAATGTCGGACAGTTGGATAGAACATCCATAAGTGTTAAATCACTGTGTGCCCCTCGATGGTGTTCAGTCTGAAGGTCACTGTTAGTATCCCAACGGAAGATACGCGTGGAAAGCTACACCGGTGTCTGCTCGAACATGGTGTAGTGAACTGATGTTTCATAGTGGAAATGGTTCTCCTGTAATGGATGTTATTTTGTCTCCAGGCGGCACCGCCCTCTTATGAGTGGGCTTTGACGGCCTTCTCAGTGGCTTTACGCGTCTTCTGATAGTCGTGACAGTGTTCGCAGGACACTCAACAGACGGACAAACTAGAAATATTCGTAGTTATGACTGGTCAGTCGCATCACTACAATGTGGTGGACTACTTGTGGACAAAACGTTAACATATAACGCCGTTCTAGTAAACCGCTGCTGAAATATCTTGCATTTGTAGCTTTAGGAACGAATTAACCATTATGGCCCAACACCAACTTCATTGTTGATTTGACTCAGAAAATGGAAAATATTTATCCCGCTGGCACAGCATTCAATTCCAATACATCCCATCAAACCTTCCGCGGATTACCGAAGGTACATCATTTTCGTCCACTATAACTGATAGTGTGATAACTTGCAGTTAGAGAACTCGCGCAATCAACTGTAATCAATTGTGCATGGGATGGAATGCCCATGTGCTAAAGTGAGTAGCACGAGAGTTAGCCACAAAAATTTTTAACAGGAAGCCATACTCACAACAACCCAAGTGAGCACACAAGCTGATAGAAAGTATCTTTCAGCAACAGAAACAACGGCACGAGCATGACAAGGTGATATGTTGTAGTGTACGGGGCAGCCTAAACGACCATCTTGCAGTTATT
>LOND01004789.1:2703-24189 GCA_014220965.1 Paragonimus kellicotti
TGATGACATAATACGTGGTGTGAGTGTATGCGCGTCCATTTCTATCTGTGTCATTTGTAACTCACATGTTTTACGTTTGCGACTGATGGGAGTAAACGGAATATTAACATATCGCAACAAATGTCTTCTTTCGGCATTGATGAAATTAGTAAAGGGAACCTAGTGTTTCTAATCCTCTGTTGTCGTCCGATCGTCAGCCAAGCTGCATGGTGTTCGCGTATCCTCTCCGACAAGTGTCTTGTTGTGCGACCAATGTAACCTGCTCCACGGGAACAAGCGAATGAGTAGGTACAAAACGAGGTAGCACTACTGAACGCTGCGTCTTTGAGGTGAAGACTTACAACTGGCCTAGAGGTTAACGATAGTCTTGGTTGTGCAGCATGAAACGTTCTCATCAGGGCTGTATCGAGTCATATGGTCAGCGATACATTTGATAATTCACGCTTGTATGACAAGTTCACACAGATGGTCTTCCGCCCGACAGATAATTTACGGTCTTTCGATTCCCTTCATTGCGTGTTTCGAGCTAGAAATCTGTTCGGATATCCATTGGTAGGAAACGTTTCACATGAGAGCTCCAGCTCTTTGTCTAGTCTGTCATTATTACAAGTTTTGTAGATTCATTTTGCTAGACAACGTATCGAGTTCCATTTCTGCTTCATTAGAACGAATCTGTGAAAGTGAACATGTTGGCCAGTCCATATCCGCTTCCTATGCATGCCTCGTTGAATCGATCCACCTGGACGTTTCAGAAGTGTATCATCAAGGAAGCCCAATTATAACACATCTTGTTCCGTTTCTATGGTGAACTTACGTTTCTTTTCAGCTGAGTTAGCCAAGGATAACAGGCAGCCAGTATCAGTGTTGCTATCGACAACATAGAAAATATCATGTGCATACCATTTGTAACGAACGCACTGATCTATCAATCGTGTTAGCCTTGTTTATTCTATCATGCCCACGAAAATGTTAGCCAGTAATGGGCCTGGTGGTGAGCTCATTGCGACCCCACTCTTCTGATGATAGATTTCCCCATCAAACTGCGTGCAAACTAGCAAATGGTCTTTGAGTTGTCCATCCGGTATTCCGAATTGCATGTCATTCGAATAGATGTAATCAAGCATACAATCAATTGTCTCTCCAGGTGACACGTTCGTGAACAGCGAGCACACGTCCAATGAAAACAATATTTTATTATCAGCAGTCTGATCTTTTGTAGATTTAACGAACTGAAACGCATCCTTGAGGCTATTTGGAGATAGTCTGTTGCGAAGTTATTCAAAAAGTTCGGTTGACACAGTACCATAGCAACCGTGTCTGTAATCCTCAAATGACACTAGGTTTACGCTGTAATAAGTCCCACACAATCCTGACTTGACAACTGATTTCATATTTATTGCCTTGTAGTTGACCTGAAGATGACATACTGAAAACGAGCTTTTTCTCCACGTTTTAATTTTTGATGAAATCCCCGGGTATATTTGAACTGTTAAACAACATTAACAACAGTGACGACAACACAAACAACAACCACGGCAACAACAACCACAATGACAACAATGGCAAGGTGGACGTCAATGCAACACTTGGGAGTGTTAGGGAAACTAATGTAAAAATGTTGACAGCACAAATTCACGCCAGATATGCAGAAAGCTATTTGACCTTCAGATTGAAACAATTGTTAGAATGGTTGAAAACTTGTCCGATTTGTGTTGATTAAAATTCAGTATGTTTAAAGAATGTGACCGACGATGATTAAACTTAAAGGAAGTTGCCACACAACAATGATTGATGATGCGCTCACCACATGGATGCGCTAGTTTTGATGCTAATGAGGCATGTGAATTTTGTACTCAAACGATAACATTAATGTGTAGAGTGTAATGGAACGGTAACCAGTGGCACTTTTTCAAAGAAATATATTGTGTTTCGAGGTCACCCGAGGTTATCTCACTGGACCAGTAAAGCCTAACATGCCATTTCTGTATTTTCGTCTTTCTGAAACGCTGCTTTCTACATGTAACTTTTGTCGGTCTGTTTTGTGCTGGTATTATTCCTTTGTATACTGGCTTACTCACATACTTAATTTTCTTGTAATTCTTAAATGCACTGTTGCATCAAAACTGTTCAATAAACAACAACAATGTTTTTATACGAAGTTGATAAGTGAACGTCCAGCCAAACAGTGCTCTGATTAACTTCTAATCAATTCGCTCAGACTCTGTGTAAGCTATTCAGCAGAAGTAATACACACACATCGACAGCAAATTTAGTCCATTCCCAATGGTTATATTCTACGGGGGGACTAATCTAGTCCACACAACATATTACCTGGAAAGAATCGTCTCTGACACTCGCCGTTTAACGTTTAATCACTTTTCTGTTGACAATGATAACATCCTTAAATCCTCTCACTTGGATGTATGATAAGGGCATTCCATTTCATGTAACGATTATTGTATTTTCCAGTCTGCATAATCCTTCAGTGAAACGGTCTTCGGCAACACTGGGAACCAACAGATGTCGAACTTGTTCAATCGGACTATAATCTGATGATCCTGGTGTGCAAGTTGGTGTCCGAACTACACTTGCTGTCAGAAAACGAACTTTCCGGCACACGTATGACCTTGAGTTTTCTCTTTGGAAATTAACACACAACGGACACTGCCAGCTGCGTGAAACGGGCAGTTTTCCATTCATGTCTCATAGAGACTCCATTAAATTATTCATGCAGTTCCACAGCCCACCATGTTATCGCCTCTACCGTTCATCAAGAACTGGTACCGGCGCACGCCGATTGTGTCCACCCATTTGAGTTGAAAAAAAAGAAAATAAGGACGGATGATGTTGGAGTCAATTTAGCAATACGTATAACACCGACTCCTCTCGAGCGACAGTCACTTCATAAATAGACAAAAAAACCGGAACTCTTGAGAATCCGGACCATTTTGACACAACCACACATTAGCGCATTACTGTTAGTACTCATAAAGCACGAAGGGTCAGAGTGCTAAACTCCGATCGGGACAAGGATATGCATCACTGATGAGCTTTAATAAGAGCAAAACATGAGTTTACTGCTTCTTTTCGAAGTGGGCTTTTTGAAACGCTTATCTCAGTGCGAAGGCTGCCATCAAGTACGGGCAGTATTCAATTTTGAAATAACCACAAATGCCAAACGCAGCATCGCACAACCTAAAACAGTAGCTGTCTAATGTTTTCCGGTATCGCTGGATCTTAATTGTGAAAATCCGAAATGCATTCCGGCTTCACAAATCATTCTGATTGTGGTTCGGATCGACCCTGACAATGCACTCAGTGATGACAGCATTCGAGTTGTTGTAAACGGGTTTGTCTTAGCTAACCCAAATGAGCGCCGATCATCTCCTTCTGTAGTGATCCTCATCGTTTCAAATATGCCCATTACGATAATGAGAATAAAGACATTGGCGAACATATGTTTTCGATAATTCATCTTCAGACCTGTACAATTATATAACGAGTTAATAGAGTTAGATCGGGATATCGATCAGACTTATTACGAGAAAACTAGGTCAGTGGTCAGTCAGTTGGCGATGGGCTTGATGGGTCGGTTACGTCACGCTTGTCCATTGGTTTGACCGCGCAGGTTGAGATTCTGGTGCAACCTCGAGTTGGAGATATGCCTCCGCCAAGTCCAGTTTGGCGAAGCAGGTGCCACCGTTGAGCATAGTGAATATGTCGTCAGGCACTGGAAGCGGATAGCAGTTTGGCTCCAACGACAGAAACAATTATAACAGACCAGCTGAGAAGTCGACCCAGCATCCGATGGATCCGTTGGACTTCTTCACCAACGTCAAAATAAGGGCAGCGGTACCACGCGGACCGTAGGAGAGACCGCGATACCAAGACACCAAGCTGTTCAAGTCGTCTGAGTTCCTGGTCTACGAGCGGCAGGGCTGCGTAGGGAACCGGCCGTTTGGGACGAAAGACCGGTTGGCTGCCAGGGCATAGCTGCAGCGTGGCCTGGGTACAGGAGCAGAGGCCCAGGCCATCTTGGAACACGGGAGCAAACTGCTGAACGAGGTCGTCGGACATCTTCTGAGGTGCGGCAGGAGACCGCACCTGGTTGCAGATGGCTCGGATCGGGACATCCAGAAGACCAAGCGGTTCGAGCCAGTCAAGCCCGAGTAGATCGAGACCAGAGTTGGAGACGTAGCACGTCCCGTCTATGGTGGTGCCACGGCATGACACTGAGCAGTGCAGTTTTCCCGTCAACTGCACCGAGCCACCACAAGCACTGGTTTGCCGTCTGGGATGATTGGTGGACAGGAGGGCTGCCCAGGGATCGCCAGAGCCTCTTGGAAATGATCGGTGATGTCGGAGGCAGTGTCCAGCTGCAGGCGAGCCAAACGACCATTGATGTGGACGGACACGAACTTTCGGCGATCAGCGATATTGACTTGGAACGTCGCCAGCAGACTGTTAGATCTGCCGGCTGCACGGGACCAGGCTGGCTTCTTGAACTTGGAGGACCAATGTCGGTTTGACCCTGTCCATTGTTGGGGACTGGCAGAAACCTTCCTTGTGGCCGACCGTGTGGCACCGCTGGCAGCGATGCTGTCGAAAGGGGCAGAACTTGTGGAAATGCCATGCACCACAATATCGACAGGCTGAAGGCGGCTTCTTGGCATCAGCAGGAATTGGTTTGGTGGGCCGTGTAGGAGATTTCGGCCGAAAGCTGGAAACGGCCTGAACTGAGCGGGGCGCCCGGTCCGGATGTTGGATCATGGCAGAGTCGTGCCTGAGGTTGACCAACCTCTCGCATTCGTCCACGATCTGCTCCAGCTTGATATTTGGCTCCTGGTCGATTTTAGCCAAGAGCCTGGTACGGAGGTCAGCGTAGCTTTGGTGATTGCAGACCGCAGATGAAGACCAGGCAGCGGAACTGGTCTTCTGTGAGCGAGCCAAGCTTGAAACCGTCCGCACTCACGGTTGGCGCAACCAGCATAGGTGACACAGTCGTCTATGTCTCGTTTGACCAGTTTGGATGCACTGGAACCGCGAGCTGAACATGGATGAGGTATCCTCGAAGATCTTTGTCAACTTCTGGACCGCAAGTCAGGTTCGCGGTTCGGCGGGCAAGATGTAGTTGGTATAGCGGATGTGTTCCGCTGGGCCCAGTTTCCGGAGGAGTAGACGAACCTTCGTCTCGTCATCTCGGGATGCCAGCTCGACGGTGAACGTATCTTCATGTCGCTTGTACCATGCCTCAAAGGATACACCAGGTTGGGGTCATACAGGAAATCGGGGATATTTCTGGCCAAGTGATCCACGGACGGCGGATAGACAGAAGTGGACGGCCCCAGCGCGGCATCCGCGTGCAAATTCCGGTGTCCGACTCCTGCTCTCATAACTCCATGCTCTCCCGTACTCCACGTTGCGGGAATCCTGATGACTTTTCGGAGCCACGCCACTGATGAAGGATCTATGCGGCCGGTGCGGCAGGACCCTATAAGAATTCAACAAATACGTGGAACAAGGTACATATAGACACCAATCCTCTATCGCCAAATATCTTATGACCCGCTGGTCAACGATAACGATAATGTCTAGCGCACGACTATAGTAATACACGAACACGTAGCACCGAGCGTAACGATAACCAGAAACCCCAGAAGAACACAGAAGACCTTGACCTTTCAGTCGAGAATGTATTTGCTCTCTAACCAAAGGTAACATTGCAGACCAGCGTCTGCATATATATAGTCTCTGAACAGCCTTGAAGAATCCCACGTTAATTGATGCATTAAAAGTGGGATGGGCCAATCAGAGACGCCGGAGAAACGTGCGCCAAAATTGAGTTTTGGCACGTTGTGGCGCGAAAAGATTAAATTCAAAATCACAATTTATTTTTCGAAGATAGCTCGAAAAATAAACCCTTTTTGGGGAAAATAGACTTTCCCCAACACCATCACTCCCGACGGTGCTTTGCGGTCTCAATGATTGTGCCACTCTGGACTTCGTTCGGAAACTGGATAACTTTTAACTTTAATCATCCTAGTATAGAACGAATCCCTTGAATGTTTGAACACTACATCGATTGCTCGCAGGCTGAATTGCCAAACCTAAATCAACAACGTTGAAAATTATTTTCATAATTTCTCCAAAAAAGCCATTTTAAGTTCATCCAAACTCAAGTTTGTGTCTGGTATTATGTAAAGCCCAGTGGAGGCATAACGTGGATTATTGGGGGTGATTTTCTGAACAGGTAACATGCGTTCTTCTTTCATAACTATCCCTAATCCTTGTTGGCTGAATCACCACTTCGTCATACACCGATTTCGCAATCACAGCTTTTCGGGTTACGATAAGGACAGTCATGTCACCCACAACAAAATTGAAGGTTAGTTGAAAGGATTAGTTTACTACACCGCAATTCAGACATCAGTTCAATGCAACTGTTAGGAATTTCTTCCATTCATTAAACACTGCAAACAAATCTTGTTGTATAGAGAACACCGTCGTGAACAAGTTCGTTTTCAGTAGTTCAACACCAAGCAGGCCAAAATATATATATATATATCATACCAGCAGCCACAACGTTTAGTGTGCACCGTTTAGGAAGAACAGACATACCTTGCCTCAGCCTCACACGCAAATCCAGGACTAAGAATGTCTGATAAAACCTCGTCGCGCACTTTTTGGCACCTGCTGCTCAAGCTCTGACCATTAAGACCGTGGCGCGTTCTTCGTTAGGTGTTTTCTCATTGTAGTACTCATCTGATTCATCCTTGTAATTCGTATGGAATTCTGGATTATCACGTGGTAATCATTCCGGAAGTAGCTGCTCACTACCCAATAATCGCGGAATACTATAACAATTACCTGCCCATATTATATACTTCAATGAAAGGAAAAGAAAGCAATTAATTATATCGCGTGAAGTTTTAGTCAAGAAAATATTATACATACATTATTTATCATATTACATGTGATCACTCCGCATTTCTCCATTTAACGCGTAAGATTGTGCTCTTTTTCTCACTCTTGAAAACATCTGCTATGCGAGGAAATTTTCCGCGATGAACGGACGTTAAAAACCCCATATTGACCGAGCAGTTCGCGACAGTTTCAACTTTTTGACGTGCTTATCTGGCCGAACAAACCCAAAACCACCGAAGCACCATGTCAGACACATGGCACTCAGACCGCCTAATATGAGACCCAACCTCAATTCCTTCGCCATGGAAGTGTTCGGAAAATTCACCAGTCCCTCCTTTCTGCCCGCGCCAAATTGCTTCAAAAATTTTGTCCGTGAGACACACATATCATACTCCACTACTCACAGAAACGCCAAGATGCAGAAATACCTCGCAGCAGTGCATTGCACGTAGATATCGGCCCCCCGCATGACATAGAGCCAGTATTTGACACACAAAATACGACCTACCTCCACACTAACCTTGTATAAGATAGATTAGTGGTAACATCCCGCACTCCTTTTATAGAACAGAATCTAGGACATGAGCGAACTGATGTTCTGACATTGACTGGAATGTGCCAAGCTAGAACAGCACCCACAAAAGTAGATCCATACAACACCTTCGATATCACCGCAAAAACCCACCTAATCCCTGCTCTGATACGACCACTCTTGTGCCGCCAGACATATCATATGTTACTCTCGTCTTACAATGATAAACACTTGATTGATATCTGCAGACGTCGCATGGCCGAACTCCTCTCCTGTACCTGATCAGCGCATGAATCCCCGAGCCGTGTCCCTCACAACAAGCGCCAAACTGCCGATTAGCGAAATAATAACTACTCCCTTTATTACTCTCACCTGACACTTCCAGAGCACATTTCAGACTCCACCGTGGCCAACATTATCACGTCCCAACCGAAAGCTCCTCAACCTTCCTAAAGAGATACATTTTCCTCGGGCATTCTTCCCTTGTCACCCATCCCCTAGGCTCACCAACCCTCATTCATACCCAAAAGAACGACGGTTGACTGAATGCCAGAGCACACAGTTCTCCGCGAGTTTTTACCATGACTCGGATACCCAGTCACCAACCAGGGGCACCTGCTGTCATTACGGGGGCGTCATGTCCGTCAATCTTCAACATGTGAAGAATGACTGTCTTTCATCCACGCCGACGACGGAGACCAGAAAAGAACTAGTGCATCACCACAGGGCCGTAATCGCCTCCGGCCACTGGCGTGATATTGCGCAAATGGCATACCTTCGCCCTTCGATAGTTGAAAGGACCATCCACGTACAAGACACTCAAAGTCCGATGACCTCAACACAACCCACGAAGTGATTGATTCTACCTTTGCGCACACTATGCAGAAACGCATGCCCACCCAAAAATATCCGCCGTTTGACACCAGCAGGCACCGTGTCACCCATGGTCCCTCGAATAATATCAACTACAAGTCTTGCCTGCAGAACGATTGTCGCAAACGTGATGTTGTACGCACTGCCCTTCTCGATGGCCAGCAAGGCAGGATGTTTATTCGCAATGATTGCCTACCCGACATAAGTGTTTGTACGAGCTTCGGCCTAGTCCAATTCGCAAACATCTGTCGATGCCTTGGTCCAGAATAGTCGCATCCGTGAATGCAGAGAGCGTCTACAAATTCTGGGCCCGCTGAGCAACCAAATTCGGATCTAAAACGGAAGACGGTCGTGAAGGTGGGTTTCTTATTACCGAGGTGCTAAGGTACATGAAAATCATTAAACAACTAAATGGAAGGAAATAACATAAAACCTCGATGTTGAATCCGCCAAAGAGACTAGCGATTCACGTGAATGCGATCAAATGCAACAGTCACATATTGGTGGAGCGATAAAGCGCAAACGAAACGGACGGACATCCAGCAAGGGTACACACAAACCATAACGGCCTCTACCCAAGTGGAAAATAAGGATAAAAACTACCGCGAGAACAGAGTCGTAACGACTCAAGATAAAACGATATCAAGATTTAGTAATACAGTAAAATTAGCGTTTGTAGGAGGAATGGTTTGTCGCGCGCGTAATTCGAATGATCGTGTCATTGTTTGCAGAGGCACGAAATCATTTACCAAGAAGAGTCGCGAATGTTTGAGAAGAAGAAATCGTGGCGGAAAGATGAATTAAAACATAAAGCGGGCCCACCCGAATTTCCAGCAACCCCATTTGACGGTCGCCTCAAAACAATCAATGCACGCCAGAACCCACATTCACATCCCAACCCGACCCCCTTCCACGAAAACTGCAGTTTAATAACTCACCAAACACCTCACGTAGTGCGTAGCTTGCGCACAAGGCTGCAATAGAATTTTGGATTGGTCATTTTTCTTACGCCGTTGAGTCGGTCTTGACCGAAAAATCAAGAGAACGAATTCAGATATGCGACGACACCCGCTCATTGGACATAACGATTTCGTGACAGAACTTTTAGGCCAGAGTTGCTCTAAATTTTATTAGGCGAATGATGAATTCACACACCGTGATCCCCGCTCTCAACGAGGAAAACAGAGCACAAATACAAACGAGATTGACATATATGACAATCACAGCTTTTTGAATTGCGTGACGTTTAAGCGAAGCCAGTATCAGGGAAGTGGACCGTCACGAAAAATATTTCAGATAATGCTCACGCGCGCCCCGACGGCGCCGTGACCGCAAAGTCCTAGACCCTTACCACGAGTGCAAGATACTACAGATCAATCCACCAGCCCAACCAGGCTTGATTATTCAATATGTACTTGATTTTCGCCCAGGCTGCTTTGACACTGAGATGCGCCCTTACTTCTAACGTGACTGGATTCCTTATGACCGTGAACTATCCGTAGGCGCACGCCATCATCTTGCGACTCTCCTCTGAGAAGGGCAGACATGGGAATTTGGTCTCGTCTGTGATCGCACGGCTGTTGTTCCCAAGTACAACCTCAGACAGAAGGATCGTGATTGCCCGTCAGCTCTCGCTACTGTACTTACGGTGACCTCGTGTCATACGTCCACATGCCTGGGGCCACTAGCCAGCAGGACATGGTCACCAGTCCTCACGTTTCGTTCATCCTTAGTCCATTTATGTTACTCCTGGATGGAGGATGGGTATTCCATTATCCAGCTTTTCCAGAACACGTCAGTCAGGTGTCGAGCCTGCTTCCAACTATTTGCGTACTTACCTAGCAGCGTGTTGCGAGTATACCGAGGACCCGGGTGTGGTTTTAAGAGCGACGGATCGTTTGATATCAAAACCAAGGGACCGTCTGGATCGTCGTAGAATGCAACAAGAGGGCTGTTGTTCAGATATCTCTCAAGTTTCAATCGAGCGGTTGTAAAGAGTCTCGTTCAACATCACCTGTTGCCTTGCAACAGCCTGAAAGGCTTCTCGAACTGCGCGAATCATGCGCTCTCATGTTTCATTACAACGACTAGCAGCGAGAGGTTTAAAGTGCCAATCGATGCCAAGAACCACCACAGTCGGATGAATTTTGTCTTCGTTGATGTCAAGTAACTTTCCTCTTAGCTCTGATTCCGCGTTTATGAAATTGGACTCGTCATCGCTATAAATAACTTCCGGAACACCACGACGGTCAGTGAATCCTCATTAGAGATATTAAAAACTCCGTTGACATCGATTGTACCACTTTCAAGTGTATAACTCTTGTCTTTAAACGAGTGAAGACAACCATATCTTTTACAAATGCTGCTCTCGATCCGAACTTCCAGTGGTTTTGAATAATCCATGCCACAAGCTGCAAACTGGGTGCCACCGGCTCTTGTGACATCATCGTGATGCGGACCAACCGCTTGTTGGCACGGCTTCGCTGAAAACATTCTACATTTAAAACATTTTACCAGCACGCAGCGCCCACTAGCCACGCCATTGACAATCCCAAACCTCCTTCGGATGGGACGATAAAAAGTGCTTAGCTATCACGTGACATCCCGTTTCATGATAGCGTCTGATAAAACTAACCGTAACAACCCCACGGGGCGGCAGCATCATAACTCGAGTACCACGAGATAGCCCTGTTGAAACCCTTCCATCGAGACGTAAGACACCGCTTATAGTGACAGGCTTAATTGGTTCCAACATATCCCTGTCGGTCTTTTCAGTGTTCTGTACATTTCTAGCTGAGGGCGCTTTGCTGCTCGAGCCGAACAATGGATTCACAAAGCTAGATCCAGTTCTAACATACGCAGGAGACTCAGCATGATAAAAAACACTGTCGACCCGCTCTCACACAAAAAATTCTATCAGAACCTTCCTGAATTCCAGTTCTTCGGCTGAAAGCTGGTTGGCCAGCTTGTTATGTAGCAAATAATTCTCAAGTCTCCACATGAGGGTCCGGTGATCTGGCCTCATGTATTTTCTGAAAATAAAGCATCGCAGGCTCTTTGCTAAGCTATACCCGCCGGGTTTAACTTGGACGAAATGTGTCCGCTTTGGGTACAGTCACAAATTAGCTGAACGCGGCGTTTCTGTCTAACATGATGACGGCGTCTGTCCAAGATTTGATGTTGTCGAAGCCTAGCTTGGGTTTATTTATTATGATCCTCATAAGTTTGGTGGCTAATACCGCAGCCGTAAGTGCTAATCTCGCGATGGACAACGCCTTTAGGGTTGCAACCCCAGAACTTTTATATCAAGGAACAGGCAAAGGATGCTGCCATCTCCTAGAATGCATCGGAGCAAGCTAACAGCCAACGGTTGCGTCAAAACACACGTAACTCCGACTGCGTTGCCATCTTCCCACGGAGTCTGATGCAACGTAGTACGGTTACTGAGAAATCTGGACTCCCGCTGTTGACGTAGCTGCCTTCACTCACTGACGACCGTCGTGAAGTTGGTGGAGAATCAGTGTAAGTTTGTTGATGCATGAACTGAGAAAATTCGTCCCCATCGTTTGCATTCCCTATTTTCCCCACTAACCTGACACTTGTTCCCACTACCTCACCCACCCCGTTTTGTTTTATTGAACTAATGTGTCATTAACTGTCCTTGGCGTGATTGGACAACCTTGTCCCGGCCACTGGCGTGACGGCTGACCTTTGACCTTGCTGGTTCTGTTGAGAAACTGTTGATTTTGCTGGACGAGACTATCGTCGCGAACGATTGAGGTTTGCTTTCTGTAATTATTGATGCATTTCTTTAATAGTACCGTAGAAATTGTTGGATCCAATCTTGTTTTCATTTTGGGGATCCGTTTTGGGGCTACGCGTAACTCAACGATCAGACGTGGATCGTTACAGTACTCAATCTGACGAAACTTGGAATTTTGCTGATACCAAGTAATTCCGAACTCATGGAACCCAAGGAAGATTCCGGATGTGACAGGCAAGTCCGCTGTTCTGTAGATGCTGTTTCAGTTTCTGGCTCATACGTTAGTCGTAGATCCACACACAGACTGAGCCGACGTTGTTGCTAGCTGAGCTTAGGGGGCTTGAAGTCATAGCGGCCCAGGTTAGAATGGAAGTTGAGAAAACTAGACTTGTTGCTTGATCTAGCTGAAGATGAGGATGCTCATGCTGACGCTGACCTCGAGCGGGAGCATTCAGTTGATCGGGATGCTCAAGTGAAACAGTATTTGGAGGACCACAGCGTAAAGCTAGCTCCAGAATTGAGGCCAATACAGTCCGACGAGCATCCCATCCCAGTCCACCATCGTATACTGTTCTGCCAACAGCCGCTAGTCTTGACCTTCCTAAAGTTGAGTTGTGCTCCTTTGATGGTGACCCTATAAACTACTGGAAGTTCGTTCGGCAATTTGAGTGTTATATCGAAAGGAAGGTATCCAGATGATGCTCAACGGATGTTGTATTTGTTACATTACTGCCGGGGTCGTGCCAGAGAAGCCATTGAGGAGTGCGTCATGCTTCCACCAACCTCTTCCTATCGCACAGCGCGCGAGATATTAGGTGATTTGTACGGGCAGCCGTACCATGTTGCTCGTTCCCTCATTGATGGTTTGTTACCTGCAGGAAGGACTGTACACAACACAGCAGATGCTCTTTCCAAGTTATCAATAAAGATGCAGAGCTGTGAGATAGCCTTAACGCAGATGAATTACCTGTCTGATCTGAACTCCGTAACCAACTTGGAGAGAATTGTTAGATCACTACCAATTAATATGCAATACAAGTGGGCAGAGGTCGTAGACCGTGCATCGGCCTTTGGCCAGGAGCCCACCTTCGAACAACTTCGCGAGTTTATTTCACGGAGTGCTCGAGTTGCTCGTAGTAGGTTCGGCCAGGTTGCCTACGACAGTGATCACAAAACCACCAAACCCGCTCCGACGTACGGTTCAGGCAGGTTGGACACACCGAGAGATGCCAGCAGACCGGCGAAGGGCGTCAACTTACGCGGCAACTAAGCAATGTTTATCGCCCTTTCCGGATAACTGACACCATTGTTAGCAGGTTCATGAGCTCGAACTCTGCCCTGAATTCCGTTCGATGAATGTCGAGCAGAGATGGGACGCCGTTCGACGGAAGGGCGGATGTTTTATCTGCCTTAAGCCCTCCCACGTAGCTATCCACTGCAAGCGAAGGTTGAGGTGCACTATAGATGGATGCAGTGGTTGGCATAATGGCTTGCTACATTTGAAGCCCAGTAACCCTGCAGTGGCCACTTCAGTGCATCAAGGCTCGTGCAGTGCCGCTAGTTGTTCAGGCAAGCAGGCACGCCTAGGAGCAATCCCGGTGCAAGTGGTGGTACCCTCTGGAACCGTTACTACCTACGCCTTTGTGGACAACGGGTCAGACACCACCCTAGTAAAAGACTTCCTAGATCGCCTAGGTATCTCGAGGCACCGCTTCGACTCTATCCATTACGACGATCAACGGGACTAAAACAACAAATTGTACGAGTGCCAGGCTGAATCTGAGGTCCCTAGATGGAGATGAGACGGTTACCGTCGATAACGCCTACTCCGTTGATGACTTACCCATGAGACCTATTGGTTCCATCAAGAGAGAAGCCAGTAAGTGGGCACACCTGCTGGACGCTTACATTCGGTGAGATCGAGAGTGGTAAGGTTGGGACGTGCCCGAGGCGCATTGGATCCTAGATCAAAGGCTAGGGGGACGTAGACAGCCATACGCGGTGAGGACTCTATTCGGTTGGATGTTGTGCGGACCTTTGACTAGTGAATGCCAGACGAAGGCGTCCGTCAACTGGCTTTCACAGGACGTTCCTACGTTGGTGGACCAGATTCGTGTCTTATATGATACTGAGTTCAATGATATGTCACCGAATGACCCCACACTCCTTCCAGAGAGGATCCGGTGGCTTCATCACTAGCACAGTCGTACGCGCTGGACGCAAACGGCACTTAT
Source organism: Paragonimus kellicotti (assembly GCA_014220965.1). NCBI lineage: Eukaryota > Metazoa > Platyhelminthes > Trematoda > Plagiorchiida > Troglotrematidae > Paragonimus > Paragonimus kellicotti. The sequence continues at coordinate 17,030 of LOND01004789.1, forward strand.
GAAGTGCCCCTTCCTTGGAAGTGTGAGCACCTCACCTTTCCTAACAACTACAAAATGGTTCAGAAACGTTTGTCGTACTTGAAGAGGAGGTTTAACCGTGATGCAGATACGTTCTCAAAGTACGCGAACGTGATACAGCATCACATTGAACGTGAGTATGTTGAAAGGGTCCCACAAGCTCATCTGGATCCAAGCTACCCGCACCGGTGGTACCCGCCACACCACCCTGTACTAAACTCTAAGAAACCAGGGAAGCTCAGAGTAGTCTTTGACTGCGCGGCTAAATACCAGGGACTGTCCCTGAATGACAGGCTGTATCAGGGCCCTGACTTGACTACAAACCTGGTAGGCGTATTGCTACGATTTCGCATGGAGAAAGTGGCAATTTCGGCGGATATCAAAGAGATGTTTCCGCAAGTACGCATCCCCGTTCGTGACCGAGGTATGTTCCGTTTTATGTGGTGGCCCGGACATGACTTTGCAAGAAATCCAGTAGAGTCCCAAATGGCTTCCCATCCCTCCGGTGCTACCTACTCGCTTTTGACATGTTGGCAAGAGGAGGCTTCCGGCTGAGAAACTGGGTTTCGAATGACCGTGAGGTGCTAGCATCAATACCGACCCCAGAGCTTCCTCCCCAGTAGATATTGCAGCCAAATCCTTACCATCACAACGAACTCTCGGTATCCAATGGGACGCTGAAACGGATGAGTTTCGCTTGAGCCTCCAGCTTCCAGACAGAGCGGAGACTAGGAGAGGGATGCTATCCTGTGTCTCTTCGCTATACGACCCTTTGGGCTTTGTCTCGCCATGGCTGCTGCCAGTCAAACGTTTGTTCAGAAGTTGTGCTGGAGTGGTCTCGGAATAGACAAACCATTGTGTCTAGAAGATCGCAAATGTGACAAGCTTGGTTGAGAAACTGAAAGGCTCTTGATGACTTTCGAGTTCCATGCTGCATGCCGTTTTCGCAGGCTATTGTGACATATTTTTTGATGCCTCGGAAGGGGGTTATGGAGCAGTAGCGTATGGATGCTTTACCTCAAATGAAGGTGCCAGAAACAGTGCACTGCTCTTTAGCAAGGCTAGAGTTGCACCATCCAAAGCGGTGACTATCCCACGACTCGAATTAGTCACGGCAGCCTTGGCCGTGAGGCTTCATGGATTCGTCGTTGGCAACTTGCATCGGGTGTTCCGAGATTATTATTTTTGGACTGATTTCATTATTGCCCTCTACAGTATACACAATGTGTTAACCCCGTTCTGTACGTTTGTGGCTAACCGCCTTTCTGTGATCCACCAGTCGTCGACGCCCAAACAATGGAGGCACGTGAGATCCGAAGAAAATCCGGCTGACTTAGCTTCGCGCGGTTTGAGGGGCGGCCTACTAAGAGACAAGTGGCTGAAAGGTCCTGAGTTCTTGAGTCAATCTTGCAGGTTGGCTTCTTGTAATTTTTGATGCATTTCTCAGGTAGTGCGGTCGAAATTGTTGGATTCGATCGTGTTCCTCATTTGGGGATCTGTTATTGGGCTACACCTAACGCAACGATCAGAAGTAGATGGTTACAATCAGTGACCATACTTTTCGTCTTAATTCATTTTCCGCTCACGATCTTTCTTCTTCTCACATTCGCACTCTTCTTGGTAATGATTTCGTGCCATCTCTGCAAACAATGACACGATCATTCGAATTACGCGCGCGACAAACCATTCCTCCTACAAACGCTAATTTTACTGTATTACTAAATCTTGATATCGTTTACTTGTCGGAAGCCCGTTCTCGCGTAGTTTTTATCCTTATTTTCCACTGGTAGACCTTTGTTTGTGTGTACCCCCGTTTCGTTTGCGCTTTATCGCTCCACCAATATGTGACTGTTGCATTTGATCGCATTCACGTGAATCGCTAGTCTCTTTGGCGGATTCAACATCGAGGTTTTATGTTATTTCCTTCCATTTAGTTGTTTAATGATTTTCATGTACCTTAGCACCTCGGTAATAAGAAACCCACCTTCACGACCGTCTTCCGTTTTAGATCCGATTTGGTTGCTCAGCGGGCCCAGAATTTGTAGACGCTCTCTGCATTACGGATGCGACTATTCTGGACCAAGTTTATCGACAGATGTTGCGAATGGACTGGCGTAGCTCGTACAAACACTTGCTGTCCGGGAGTGACAGTTCCGGATGCCTCGTTTTCCGTGGCGGTCAAACTCACGTGCTAATTGGCTGATGACTGTCGGCTAGCACTTTCAATGGTCGAGTATGTCGAAGTTGACACACGGTGATTCACAACTGTTTTCTCCGGATAATCAACCACTCGAAACTTCTCAGAGGACAACTGTGTCGTTGGTTTATCCTTCTATGCCCCCATCTGCGCGAGACTGCCCTGTTTTCCAATTCCAACAATTGACTGGTGATCCCCAGTTGACCTATATTAGTGATGATATGAAAGCATCTTAAAATATTTTCATTGTTCCTGCTTCCGTTTAATTTTTGTCTGCGCTCACTGTTTTATGATTGTAGTGTGCATGGAGTCTCCAGGGCTAAACAAGGACCATGCCCAGAGGTAGCCGCAGAGGCTGCAGCAGCCCTACCAGAGAAGATAGATTGCACATCCGAGCCCCTCAACCTTGCCCCAGCTATAACCCGGCGTTTACCTGAGCGACATCTAGTGGTGGGCGAAGGGCCTCTGGAAGAAGGAATGCGTCTACAAGGAAGGAGGGCTAAGGCTTACGAGGTCACAGCTAGAATGCCACAAGAGGTTGAAGAAAAGGTCTGTGTTTATCGAGACTGAGGGGCCATCTGGAAGGACTGAGGCTAATGATTTCCTGTCTAGTTCGTCACATAGACCCCATGTTTATAGGTTCCAAGGGAGCTTTATAAAGCAATATATGCACAACTCAGTTATCAGTGCTAACCTGCCAAAATTCGGGTTGAAACCCTTTGAAGAGTCGCTCTTGAAATTCCATAGCTTCTTTCGAAATTTTGAGCTTACTGTGGCCAAAAGATTAAATGACGAAGGACAGAAGTTGTCCCACCTGATTTATTACCTCAGGGATGAAGCCGAGGCGGCCATTGAACATTGCGATTTGCTGCCCAGCGAAGTGGGATTTACTAAGGCAACCGAAATTTTGAGACGATGGCTTAGAAAGCCCCACGAAGTCATTCAGGCTGTCACCAAGGATGTGTCTAACTGCCCGAGGCTCGCCATGAGAGACAATGAAGTTATTGAATCGCGTTTGGAGATTTAGGGTGACTTACTCAATAACGCGTACCCGGTAACTCTAATAACGCCTATTCTGACGGTCGAATTAACAATATCAACTTCCAAATTGAAAAAACGTCAGAAAAGGCGATCGAAAGTATTGGAATTTATACGGTACTGTTTAATAAAATTACAACAAAGGTACTATCTCACCTTGAATGTGAATCAACCGGATACACAAATTATCCAGCAAAGGCGTTCAAAATGGAGTAACTAAGCACGAGTCCACAAATAGCCACCAGTCAACGGAGAAATGAGCTCATTAAAACAATCGGGTGCAGATGAAGGTGAGAACGTGTCAAACAATACCAAGAAGGAGGTTTTAACAGACTAAGCAATGATAGTTATAAAAAAAAGAAAGCAAACATTTCATGTGCAGTTATGGTGCAAAATTCATCCCGATCGTTTACTGCACGTAACAAAGACAAATAAAGAAAACTTCCGATCGGTCTTCTGCAATCAATTCGAGCATGCTTCAACGGGCTCAACGTTCCGCACCATACTAGACATAAGACGACGAACGCAGCAGGTGGGCTTCATAAAATACATCGCACCGTTCAACTTACCAGTATTGGCCAGCCCCACCATAAGGGCCTCCACTCACGCGCTTCCTGGCCGTATCCCTTCGGGTTCATACTGGACATTTGACCTGTGAGGGGAACCACATGTGTTTTCGCGTAAGCCACTTGTGGCGTGTGCTACGCACGTGTCGTTTGGCTTCGGGCATTATGATACGCCGAACCAAAAAGTATCCTGCGAGCCGTATGTGCTGGAAAATCGGTGACCACCCTCTCTGCTTTCGCTTATACTTTGATCGGTCAATTTTCCTCACGTTGCATTCTACACACCTAGTGCCGTAATTGTAGACATCTGTTGCAAAGACTGACCTAAACGTTCTAATTGCGCACGATGGATTGTCTCTCCTACGAAAATACTTTTAGACACATTCCAACAATCCACTTTTTAGCCCATGTTTTCACGTCGTCATTCTGTCCATAGTTTCCACTGCAGACCTTTGTTCATCTGAACTCTGTTTTAATTACATCATCAGGCGTTGCCATTGAGTGCTTTGCTGTATTTGGCCATGCTTGTGTAGGCTTTTGATCACAAGCTTTGTAAATTTGAGTGATTCGGTTTCAAAGTATGTCGTTTATTCATCCCAGTTTTCAGACATTTCATCAGACACTCGCAACATACTCATTGCAACCTTGATTCTGTGACATTTTTAAGGATTGTAGTAGGTTTTTTAGGTGGCTGAAAATTCATCAGAGGCTTGCTGGAATACAAATGCAATTATCCAAGGGTGACTGTATCCATAAATATCGTGGAAACAGTAGGCTTCCACCGTTGAATCCATTAATATCAGGGGTTAATGGTTGGTTTTTCATTTAACCTAGGACGTATTTCGCTTTCTACTTGCATTTTGTTCCTGATAGTTGTGACTTCTGAAAGTGGCAGTACACGTTGTTCTAACCTTTCGCCGTTCAATCCAAGAGGTGCCATTTTTCACTGAATAAGACCAACCGAATGAGCCCGGATGCCTTGAATTTTCGGCATCAAGCTTACCTAGGTGCGGCTTCTTAAAACCTCATCAGCGGAACCCGGCGTTTCCAGTTGGCTTACAAACGGGGACATGATTACAGATGACAGACTTACAGCTAGAACCATTACAAACACGCCAAGTACCCTCAAGAAATGCCAGAGTTTCTCGCGTAGATCCACGCCAACTCCTTACCACATAATGGAAACCTTTAAGGGGTAAAACTTCACCCTCCTCACTGCTCTCGTCACATTCTAGAGGCTTGTAGTGGTCAAGACGAGTTACTGAATAGCCTAAGTAAATGCAAGTGTACCTCACTAGGCTATCGGTGACAACAAAATGAACGAATGAAACAGAATAGTTACGGGTTCCAGCAAGTTACAGTAATCAAAGGATTTGACTCACAGAAGGTGTTCACAGGTGTTCAAGATGACCACCACAATATTCCAAATTACCAGTATCCGAAAGTGGAGATATTACAGGAGTTACCGTGGACTGCTGAAACGCGGTCGGAGCTGCGACGATGTTCGTAATACGACGGAGCTAAAAATTGGGTGAAAGATCCGTGTAGTATCGTCAAGCGACTGCGCAACGGAGAGGAAGAGCAGACCGGTGTGCACAAATTTTGTATTGTATTGCAAGGTCACTTTTATCAATTTGAACAACATGCAAAGGTGATGCAAAAGTTGTTGTACAAAAGTGAAGCATCGTTTGTGAGCAGAAAATAAGACAACTCTCCTGGCTAGCCCACAACAATTCTCATGGCACCGACTATACACCGCAAAACTTAAAAAACTGTAAACAAAATCCACCTTCAATAATTAGCGAATTCTCTCAACTTTCCTTCTATAGAGGTGGATTCCCTAGCGGGTGAGAGTAATGTGGATTAACACCACCTCCAAAGAACGGCAAACGTAACATGACATCCAGCCGCAGAACTGAGTTCTGTTTTAGGCGCCTGTCGAGAGATGATGGAACGCATCGTTCACGACTTCATCCAACGACACCTTGGCTCTTAAGAAGTGACCAATTCACACCATCAAGGCCTCCGGTAAGTCGCTCCTTTGCTACCGTCGTAGTATTTACTCAGAAGTAGAGGACTAAAACAGTGCAGTTTGAAGTTCAAACGGTAACTGATCTTACTGCAGTTCGCAAAGGCATCGAAAAAAATTGAACACACTACTATCGTGGTCGCTTGTCTGTCAGTAACAATACAGGCTACCAAAAGAATCGGCAGATCAGGCAGTGCGGATATTTTGAAGTTGAGCTCACAGTACCAAAACACAGACCCTAAATTGTGTGCCTTTAGGATAACAGAATAGGGGGTTCGGAGTTAAACTGTATATGGCTGGACGATTTTGGTTTGCATCCGAGAGAGAATCAGTCATATGTGAGTCCACTTATAATCATTGTGAGTCACCGATAACTCGTTCCCTTTTAATCATACTTTCGTTGCCGGGCTTTGCGGGGTGTCGCTGGGATAGTCACCTCTTGTCTTATGTGAAGCCTTTCCAGTGGATAAAATATGTCCAGCACGTTACGGGAAGATGTCACAATACGTCTGTCGCCACAAACTTGCGGGAGCGTACTGTTTTTAGAAAGGATTGAGTTTGTGATTGGAGGGTTAGACAACGCCCCTCACGCGCGTTTATCATTACCTGTCAACTGGCTTTCACAGGACGTTCCTACGTTGGCGGACCAGATTCGTGCTTTATATGATACTGAGTTCAATGATATGTCACCGAATGACCCCACACTTTCCAGAGAGGATCCGGTGGCTTCATCACTAGCACAGCCATACGCGCTGGACGCAAACGCGCACTATGAAGTGCCCCTTCCTTGGAAGTATGAGCACCTCACCTCTCCTAACAACTACAAAATGGTTCCGAAACGTTTGCATTTGAAAAGGAGGTTTAACCATGGTGCAAATAGTTCTCACAAGTACGCGAACGTGATACAGCATCACATTGAACGTGAGTATGTTGAAAGGGTCCCACAAGCTCATCTGGATCCAAGCTACCCGCACCGGTGGTACCCGCCACACCACCCTGTACTAAACTCTAAGAAACCAGGGAAGCTCAGAGTAGTCTTTGACTGCGCGGCTAAATACCAGGGACTGTCCCTGAATGACAGGCTGTATCAGGGCCCTGACTTGACTACAAACCTGGTAGGCGTATTGCTACGATTTCGAATGGAGAAAGTGGCAATTTCGGCGGATATCGAAGAGATGTTTCTGCAAGTACGCATCCCTGTTCGTGACCGAGGTATGTTCCGTTTTTGTGGTGGCCCGAACATGATTTGCAAGAGATCCAGTAGAGTACCAAATGGCTTCCCATCCCTTCGGCGCTACCTACTCGCTTTTGA
>LOND01004789.1:24289-36626 GCA_014220965.1 Paragonimus kellicotti
TAAAAAGAGAAGTCACCTGACATGTTGGCAAGAGGAGGCTTCCGGCTGAGAAACTGGGTTTCGAATGACCGTGAGGTGCTAGCATCAATACCGACCTCAGAGCTCTCACCCTCCCTAGTAGATATTGCAGCCAAATCCCTACCATCACAACGAACTCTCGGTATCCAATGGGACGCTGAAACGGATGAGTTTCGCTTGAGCCTCCAGCTTCCAGACAGAGCGGAGACTAGGAGAGGGATGCTATCCTGTGTCTCTTCGCTATACGACCCTTTGGGCTTTGTCTCGCCATGGCTGCTGCCAGGCAAACGTTTGCTTCAGAAGTTGTGCAAGAGTGGTCTCGGATGGGACGAACCATTGTGTCTAGAAGATCGCAAAGTGGCAAGCTTGGTTGACAAGCTTAAAGGCTCTTGATGACTTCCGAGTTCCACGCTGCATGCTGTTTTCGCAGGGCTATTGTGACATATTTTTTGATGCCTCGGAAGGGGGTTATGGAGCAGTAGCGTATGGATGCTTTACCTCAAATGAAGGTGCCAGAAACAGTGCACTGCTCTTTAGCAAGGCTAGAGTTGCACCATCGAAAGCGGTGACTATCCCACGACTCGAATTAGTCGCAGCAGTCTTGGCCGTGAAGTTACATGGAATCATCGTTGGCAACTTGGGTCCAGATGTTCCGATATTGTTATTTTTGGACTGATTTCATTATTGTCCTCTACAGTATACACAATGTGTTAACCCCATTCTGCACGTTTGTGGCTAACCGCCTTTCTGTGATCCACCAGTCGTCGACGCCCAAACAATGGAGGCACGTGAGATCCGAAGAAAATCCGGCTGACTTAGCTTCGCGCGGTTTGAGGGGCGGCCTACTAAGAGACAAGTGGCTGAAAGGTCCTGAGTTCTTGAGTCAATCTTGCAGGTTGGCTTCTTGTAATGTTTTGATGCGTTTCTTAGGTAGTGCGGTCGAAATTGTTGGATTCGATCGTGTTCCTCATTTGGGGATCTGTTATTGGGCTACACCTAACGCAACGATCAGAAGTAGATGGTTACAATCAGTGACCATACTTTTCGTCTTAATTCATTTTCCGCTCACGATCTTTCTTCTTCTCACATTCGCACTCTTCTTGGTAATGATTTCGTAGCCATCTCTGCAAACAATGACACGATCATTCGAATTACGCGCGCGACAAACCATTCCTCCTACAAACGCTAATTTTACTGTATTACTAAATCTTGATATCGTTTACTTGTCGGAAGCTCGTTCTCGCGTAGTTTTTATCCTTATTTTCCACTGGTAGACCTTTGTTTGTGTGTACCCCCGTTTCGTTTGCGCTTTATCGCTCCACCAATATGTGACTGTTGCATTTGATCGCATTCACGTGAATCGCTAGTCTCTTTGGCGGATTCAACATCGAGGTTTTATGTTATTTCCTTCCATTTAGTTGTTTAATGATTTTCATGTACCTTAGCACCTTACTAATAAGAAACCCACCTTCACGACCGTCTTCCGTTTTAGATCCGAATCGGTTGCTCAGCGGGCCCAGAATTTGTAGACGCTCTCTGCATTACGGATGCTGGCTATTTGGCTCAGCCAAGCACCGACCGTTTCTCAAAAACCTTAGGTTCTGCCGCATAGCTCCAGAATTCCTCTAGTAGATTAGGGGCTTCTTGTCAGACAAGACATGTATGGTGTCCGTTGGGGAGGGAGTATCGAGTGTCCAGTGGGTTCTTGGCGGGATGCCACGGAGCTCTGTGCTGGGACTTATTTTGTCTTTGATATATATCAGCGACTTCGTTGGCCAGTTAAATGCGCCTTGTTGCATGTTCGTTGGCGATATTGAGATTGTTGACAGTCATAATTGATAACACCTTCAAGGGGATTTGAATGGACTGGCCGCTTGACCAGAGGGCTTGGACCTTCCACTTAACGCTGATGAATGCATTGATTGAGTTGGATGCTGAAAAATAGGAGTCCGTTGTTGTCTGTCGAAGGCGAACGAAAAATTGTGGATCACCTAGGTGGATGAATGTAGAGACCTTGAGATTCATCTCTGCAATGACTTGAAACCTGAAGCTCGACGTGCGTTCGTTGCAAAAAGTTCGAAACATCTCTGTTTCAGCACAGAAGAGCTGTCTTTTTCAGGGATCCCGGTGTATTTATACCACTCTATAAGACGTTCGGGAGACTGCATCTGGAATATTGCATTCTGACTAGGAACCCGTGCTATCAGTAAGACATAAAATGATCAAAGAGGGACCGAGGGTTGGCCGTCGTTATGGTTGGTGTCATGAAAGGTTTGAACTATGTGACCAGACTGAAAAAGCTTTATCTTCTTCCTCTGGAAAATGTAAAACTTCGTGGGAACCTAGTCGAGACCCATAGAGTTCTGTATGATGTCACCGATTATCTACCGGCAGCTTTGTTTCTCGGCCAGAGAAATGCCCCACCTAGGAGGTCACCGGTTGTCACTAGGCCGGGCACGTGCTCGTGCGTCCACCAGAGCATAGTTCTTCATGAGTAGAGTTATCGGCCCATGGAACGAGCTATCTGAGTCTGTAGTCCAGGTTACTTCGGTCAGTTCGTTTGAAATGAATCTGGACCAGGAGTTGGAAAGTTTATTTTTGGACACGACAATCTTGGTATTATTGTCATGAGTTTGTTTAAAGTATGGACGCAGTCTGCTGTCTGTTTGAGTGCATATATGCGGGCATCAGTGAACAGTTGTCTTGTGTTCTCAAATTAGTATATATGCCCTTACAAGCCAACACGTGCAAGGATGACCCTACGTGTATAAATATGCGTATTTGTTTGAAGTAGACGGCTAGCCATGCAGCTTTTGACGTTTTGCCATCTCTTCTCAACTTCATATTTACAAATAGGTCGGTGATGATGTCCTTTATCAAACTGTATGCCACTTCAAGCTCCAATGTTTTATTTATTTGAGACTCTCACCTAATTACTTTCTTAGTCCCGACAGCGCGCAAATTTTTCGAACTGAAAATGGCGCCACCAATTTATTTTTCGAGCTGTTCCTAGTCCTGCCCCAGTCCTCCTTCAACTCCATCTACCACCACTGGTCATATTCCTCCGGACTTCTTCGGATGACTCTCGCCTCCTTTTCTCCTTTTCGTCGAAGTGGATTTGGACGTAAACTCTTTCAATCCTTTAACCCGCGCTAACACGAAACGGTGCATTGCCCAAATAGCGCCCTTGAGGAGTGTACGGCTGCTCCCAAAACTCGCTTGATATAACGTTTTGTAAGGCAACGCGGAATCGCTGTAATTCGCTTGTCCGCCCTGAAAAGTGACCACACTAATCCAGCCCAACCTCTACTTCTGTGTCCAACCCGAAATCTTTTCATCGTTTTACTTCCTCCCTGAACAAATCTATAACTGGCATTTCTCGCCTAAACCTCAACGACCATCTGAAAACTAGAATTCGTGGAAGTTCTCTGCCCCCAGTACGCCCGAGCCTTCACATGTGATTCTGCTCTTTCCTCTTTGGCTATCCTGGCTGTCTGTGTTGCTCCATCGCTATCAGTTTTACCCCCCACGTTGTGCCTCGTCACTAAAAAGCCCAAACTACTGAACGTTAACTAAATCTACCAGGAGCGGACGACGGTCACCCGGCTTTCTTCAAAGCTTGCGCATAAACGTTAGCATATTTTCTTCTATAGATATGCGTTCATTCCATTGAAACAGGCCAGCTGCCTCCTGAATGGAAGTTTGTGGTCATCTCTCCTGTTTACAGGGGCGCAGATTCCGGATGAACCTGTTAGCTGCAGGCCGGTTACATTTCTCCCAGTTGTGTCAAAAGTTTTGGATGACTTGGTGAACGACACGTCACAAGAAATCCTTGGATTTGCGTAGCTTACACCGTTTTACTGGAAGTGGTTTTTGACGGAGACGGTCCCGTTTAGCTTACCTCATTCTTATTGGTGGACGATTGGATGCACGGGAAGCGTTTCGCTTTAACCAGAATGCACGTGATGAAAGTGCGTCACCGAGGTCACCCAAGGTTGCCATAGAAACTGCATCAGGATCTAGCATGGTTCAACGGCTGTCGTCAAAAGCACGTTATGCGGACGCGCGCAAAGCAAGAGACTTGGTTTCAGTGGATCGTGGAATGCCCGAAGGCAGCCCCAAAGGAGCAGCATGAAAGAGGAGGAAAAGAGGAGTGGAAGCCGTTCATCTCAGAATCTTCTAGTCAGACAGAGGAACACCTGGTCCGATGGAAGCCTATCGTGTTCCCTTAAGCGTGGTCGGCAGTAGAGTTCTCGGAAATACCTGCCGTCATTCCTCCTTCCACAGACAATGAAGCGTGCGTTTAACCAGTTCGGAACCTCTTAATGAAGATGAATGAGGCGCCGGAGTGAGTTGAAGGTAAAAACGCCGCAGTCATGGCCCTTGTAGAGAAGTAGTTGCTAGAAGAAGTGATGGACGCTGAGGTCCCCCTACCTGAATGCATTCTCTTTCGCCCGGACCGCTCCAATGTTAGTGGTCGATAAACAAGGGGAGTAATGCTCCTTGTTCGTGATAGTATTCCTGTTTCTCTGACGCTATCCAGATCCGAAGCTGAGGATGTGTGAGGGAGATTGTTGTATAGGGCAAAGATAACACCGAACGGTTCCACCGTGCTAGATGTCACACATCGCTCGCCTGGATCTTTTCCAGCTCAGTCGCAAGGCGATTTACAGAATTTTGAGGCAGCCAACCACTGCCTGATATTGAGAAACTTCAAGGAGCCCAACATCAGTTGGGAAATGAAAACTTGTGCTAGTGACATTGACCGTTTTTATGGGTCACTGCTTCGACTGGTCGTCGACGGGCTGTGCTTGTACCAACATGTGGAGCTTTCACGCGGTTGCAGATATGATGCCGCTCCAAGTTTTATCTGGTGTTCTCAACAGCAGAGTCCGACATCAATCCTGTGGATGCTTTACCTCCAATAGGAAAGAGTGGCCATGTGCTGTTGGACATACGGCGGGCAAGAGGTGGGCCACGTGCAACACTCATTCGGGTTCGGCGGAATAGCTGGAGAATTCCGCCCAAAGAAATGGAGGAGGCCGAGTGCACTTGCGAGTGGGACGGCAGCAAAATTACTGCTGGTGAGCATTGAAAAAAGGAATGAATGTCGGCTGTCGTGGAATGGCTTGATCCAATATCTCGTAGCCCGTCCCATGCCGAAGTGCCCTTTTGGTTCGATGCACAATTGTGTGCCATTCTCAGGTGCAGACATCAGCAGTGGATGAGCTACTGGGCTGGTCAGGGTTCCTACGATGCGCACCGGGAAACTCGAAATGAATGCACTATCACGAAGCTGGGAAAGTGTCAACCACATGAGGAAATGCCTGCTGTTGAATTAGCAGCAGCACCAAGGTGATTGCGGTCGCATATCCAACGTTTCACCGGAATCAAGCTCTGATGAGTCAGCATTGGAACGAAGTTAATGGGAATTAGATGAAGCTCAGCCAATGGATTTGAACCATACTTTGGTCTATTCCCAAGATAATCCACAGTCTGACGTAATGAACGATTCTGGACCATGTTTTGTCGAAATACTGCTCATTGTTGATGAAGTGGAATGCGAGTTGCGGTTGACTGAAGTCAATAAATCTCCCGGCCCGGACAACGTTCACAATTCGTTGCTACATGAACTGGCCGTGGGATTATACGTGGCTTTATCGGACTTATGTCACCAGTCACCGAAGGAAGGCAAATTGTCAGAGGAGTGGAAACAAGCAATGATTAAGTCAATGTATAAGAGAGGAAGACCGTCGGATGAGGTCAGCTACCGGATGGTAGGCCAAACTTGTGTCTGGCAAAGTAATGGGGCGGCCGATAGCTTATCATCTTCAGGAGCATTGAGACCGTCAAATGGCTCGCAGCGAGAGGCGACGTGAATTTCAGATAGGGTGATCCTGTTTGGCAACGCTTCTGCTTGCAAGGAGAACGAAGGATGGTAGTCACAGCTGAGGGGGAGACTGCAGATGTGAGGTCTCTTGTTTCCAGCAAGACTTTTGACAAGGTTCCGCATGATCAACCGTTCAATAAGTTAACAGCGTAAGTTGTCAGCTGGCATATAGTAGACTGGACAGAAGACTGTTGACAGCAGGTCATTTGCTTTCAGGGCCAACCCACACTCGTGGACTGTCTGCCCATTCCTAGTGGCGTTTAAAAAGGATCAGTGCTCGGGCTCCTGTTGTTTTCGAAGTTTTATCAATGATCTGCTGGTACAGTTGATGTCGCCTGCCCTCGTTCTCACTGATGACACGAAAGGTATGAAAGTCAGTCTCTTCGGACGGGGATAAAAAATATCGCGATAGGATGTGGACAGGATATCCAGATAGACAATTCAAGGGAGCCTCGTCTCTGAATCCCAGAAAATGGCTGTTTTGTGCACCTGAGATGTTACAGCCTATCATTTTCGCAGGCAACTGTTAGCGCAGTGTAAAAGCGAGCGAGACCTCAGGGTGGTGATGTTTGACATCTTCGAAACACACGCAGGCCTCTGTTAAAGCTAGGAGAGTTCTCGGGGTTATCCGGTAACTCTTTGGTAAGGTGTCTAAAAAGATCTTCTATTTACTCTTCTCGTCTCATATTTGTCCGAGACTGGAATACGGCTATGCAGCATTGTTCTCATGTACACAAACAGAAGTTCAGTGGTTTGAAAGGGTACAGGAGAGCAGTCACGCTCAATGGTTTGTTGTGATTAGTGGACTCTCCTATAACCAGCGGCTAGAGTGTCTCAACAGGTATCTTCAGAGCCACCAACGAATCGGTAGAGACCCCATCGCCGTACACCGGATTTTACGAGGTGATATGATGGAGGTGCTCAGGGTAGATTTCTCTCCTTGAAACGAGTATGGAGTCCAGGGTTTACCTTTGACGATCCTTAGGCCGCGACTAGGATGGTTTCACTGTGTATTCCGTCTGTCTTGACTAGCCATCAACAGCTGGAACGCGCTGTCGGTTTAGATCGTACTTGTGCCCGACGACGTGGCCCTTCAAGCGGCACCCAGCTATGTACATGATGACGTGCTGAAAGGGGCAGGCTACGTAAAGCCTCGCTCGTTCAGTTGTCAAAACGCTTAGTGAAGGGGCTCACGTAGTCCATAACGGCTGACTTCTATCAGCGAACAATGAAGAGTGAACAATCTCAGCCCACCAGATGGAGACCAATGTTGACTCTTTTGACCGAGAAACGTGAGATGCCGGTCTACGGGTCATCGCAGCGCGGGACAGCTTCGCGATACCCTGGTTTCGTCCCTACCGCCGCGAACACCCTGAACCAAAACCAACGCGGACATAAACAAGCTCTAGCACCCTCTCTCTGCTTGCTAATGCATGCCAGTGGATCGCGACACTTCGCGATAACCCAATGCTAAAGAGTCCATTTTTCCGTCCAAAGCCGCCTCCTTCCTCGAGAAAACGACTTTGCCCGATCAGAATGAGCGGAAATGTCGTGAACAGTCGAGAGGTAACCTTCGTTATTTTTTACCTGTTCGGCCTTTATTCCGCTGTGCTGATTGGTGACTTAAGAACTTGACAACCTTAGTACTTCCGAACCGTAAACAGAACGGATATGAGAAAACATATTGTGCGTTGTGCTGATGCTCATTATTAAGTAATTCCTTGGTTAAGCCACAACGAGTTAAAAACCAAAAGGCCTGTTAGTAGCCGAATATTCCTTGTAATTTTCTGCTTGTCGCACACGTTGTTGAAGCGGAACAAAGCTGCTCATTTTACCCGTCTTCTCGTTTACCTTGGGAACTACTAACGGGGATAATCGCGTTGTTTTTGAGACCAAGATTTCTCGTGCTAATTGTTAAAAGGGAGAGAATTCGGTTTCTATTGAGTGGAATACCTTACCGTGATTGAACCGAGGTATTCTTTCGAGTTGTCACAACACCTGATTAAACAAAACCGTAGATGGATTTTTAATTATAAACAATTGCCTGAAAATGCCCCAGCAAAACTGGACAATCCCATTCTGTTTCCAGACTCTTGCTTGACCAACAACAACCGTGAGACAGCTGAAGTCATTTCTGATATCCTTGGAAGAGCGTCCCGGGGCAATTCCACCGAAAGCACCCTTTCGGTCAATTGCGAAACCCCTACGTCGAATGTTCTCTTTGTTCTGAACGGCTTAGACTTTAGTCATATTACCGTTCTCGCGGAACTTAAAGAATTAAACCCTACCAAGCGATGTTAATGACGCCGTCCGACAACACCGGCGCGTACAGGGAATGAATCTCAACTGCAGGATTTCCGACGGGGCCAATCATGCGTTGCCAATCTAATAACTGCTGTTGACCAGTGGGCTGGAATGGCTGATTCTCAAAACCGGATGGACATTATCCTGTTAAACTCCACAAAAGCCTTCGACAGGGTAGGCCATGGCGTATTGCTTTCAAAACTGCAGTTGTACAAAATCGAAGGGAACCGCTACGATGGCTGGAGGCTTATTTTATTGGACGCACCTTCTCTGTCCAGGTTAATGGCACATAATCAACAATCCGAAAAGCCCCGTGTGGTGCGTTGCGAGATTCAGTTTTAGGACCGTTGCTGTTCACCCTATACGTCAGTGAAATACCATCGGTTTTATCTTCGGGCGTTCTGTTGTACACAGGTGAAACAAAGCTTCGGAGAGTCATTCGAAATCCCTCCGATGGATCCGGCTCACAATCAGTTCTCGACCCGCCTTACAACAGGCGTGGGTTAAACAATATACCACTAAATGCGGCAAGGTGTAAAGTTCTGAGGCCTCGTCATAACAACGCGACCTCGCATCACCTTTACAGTTTTTGACTTTTCGTACCTGAACAAGTGAAGGACTTAGGATGGACTGTCACCTAGGATCGAAGTCTCCTCGTCAGCTGCGGAATGATGACACAAGGCTACTAATGTCCATAAATTATCAACGGCTGCCTGAGCCACCTAAACGCGGAAATCTTTACTCTCATCTGTTCTACGCTTGTTTGCCCTTTACTAGAAGTAAATATTCAAGCCTGTTCCCCTCATCACTGTAAGGGTCTATTGTTTGAATAAATTTGGCACGGGGCCTTCGGTAACTGAGTTAAAAAGCAGACTTCAAAGTTTGAATCTGTTTAACCTAGAGTTTCGAAGGATGAGAGGAGACACCATACTAGCCTACAAAATGTTAACCGGCTCCAAAAGGCCTTTCTCATCCATCCTGTTCAGAACTAAAAATGCAAGTTCCATAGAGAATAACTTCTATCTTCGGCATCAACGTTACCGTTGGCTTTGCAGGCGTCCTTCGTTTTCCGTTCCAGTGGTTCCCTTTGGGAACAACCTGCCAGAAGAGGTCGCCTAAGCTGTGACGTGTGACATACTTGTGATGAAATCAGACAAATATCTCAAGGAAACCTCAGGATATTTTCAGTCCGCCTGCTATGCCAAAAAATTTCCGGTACGAAGGGCAATCAGTGTAGACATAACTACACAGATCACTATGACTGGCATATTGTGGTGTGTCTGTTTTGCATACTGTGGTGAGTGTCTGTCTGTATGTCTTGTTGCATGTCCTGTGGGCAAGTGCATGTGCTGTGCCGCGCTTGAGTTCGCTGATGTAGACAGCTGATCCTTGGCGATACAATTTCCTCTTTACCTCTATTCACTTATCAACTCGTGCTTATGCTCCTGATTGACGCCTTCGCGACAACCCTCCTCAGCGCGAGATTGTCTCTGGTCAAAGTCCTCGTTCCGTACCACCCATTAGTGGGTCAATACGAAATCGGAGACTACTGGATTTGCAAAAAGATAAGAACTTGTCTTTCCAACTTGTTATGTTTTCTAGATGAAACCACACAGCGTTAAAACAGTGGCGAATCCGTGGGAGTACGTTGTCTTGGCTTCGGTAAGGCATTTGACGGGGTTAATCACCGATTGCTACTGCTGAAACTAGAGCATTACCGGATAGCGTCGGCTATCATTCGATGGATAGCGGATTTGCTCTGTAACATGGGTGTTCAAAGTCACTGTCGGTGAATCCAGCTCAAAAGTGTACCCTGTATTCAGCAGGAGTGCCAAAGGGACAAGCTCTGGGACCTCGACTCCTTTCTAGTCTACGTGAATGATCCGACTATATCTCCTGTCATCTCCGCATTATATGTTTGCTGACGATTTGAAAATTGTCGGAAATCCAAATCTCAACCTTGTCCAGTCTGACTTAGTAAAGCTATCCGACTGGTCAGCAAAATGGGATTTACCCCTTAACCCAGAAAAATGTCTGCACCTGATTAAAGATGGTAACAGATCCACTCAAAGACATCTTCCCAATTCATGTAGTACGAGCACGCTAAAGCAAGTCACTGAAGCTAGAGATCTTGGGGTTCTAATCCAGAGTGACTTTAAACCCATGGCGCAGTGCGCTTTGGCGGCGAAGAAAGCAAGAGGCTCGCTTTTTCAGCTCGTGAGAACCATCTCATCCAGAGAGCCGGAAGTACTGATTCCGTTGTACAAAACATTGTTAGGCCTCATTTAGAGTAATGTGTCCTGGCCTGGAAGGTGTTCGAAGTGTTCAAAGGTTAGCTGCTAGGTCGGTACCGAGCAGCCAGTCCTTAGGTTATACTAGCAGGTTAAAAACTCTTGAACCTACTCTCCCTTGAACGAAGGAGACTGTGTAGAGACTTGCTAGAAGCTTTCAAGATCCTAGCGGGCCCTACTAATGTACCGGCTGATATTTTTTCAGCCGATGAAGATGCCCCACCTGAGAGGCACCATATGATGATCCATAAGCCGAGAGCAAACAAGGGGGTCCGCGCTTCATTCTTCTCTCACAGAGTGGTGAACGCCTGGAACAAGCTCCCCCGTATACTCTCGAAGCTTCAACGGTTGAAGTATTCAAGTGTAGGCTAGACCAGGTCTGGAACCGAGTGTTTCCTGACCTAATTTAGACTTGGTGTGTGTTGTAACTCTGTATTTTATATATACAAACGTATAATTTGTACATTATACATATATAACTTATCTACTGAATTTTTCAAAATATAAAATGGTGTTCTAACCTTCCGTACTATTTGGTCGTACACAAGCACTGTCGTGCACAGCTCGAAAAGAGGGTCTGCAACTCAGCCATCATTCGTGCGGATACTCAGGAGGTAGACTGTCGAGATTATCACTCCCGGTCAGAAGCAGCTAAAGCCTTCCACTATATACTCACATCTTCGCTCTGGAATCTTCACTCTTCAGCTTAGCAACACTGCAGTTTTAGTTTTAATTGAATAATGTCATCCATAGGAAACCTTCGTTTTCTTCTTTTTTCTTTAATCCTTTCTCATTTTTTGACAGCTCATGACGGTCCCTAGATAAGACTGTCTGGCAGATGCAGATCATAAGACAAGATAGCACCGACAAGAAAGTCACTACCCCTGGTACTCAACTATATTTTATATATAGTCGTCTGTTTAAAAAAATAAAACAGTAAAGACCGTAACTAACAGGTTACAAAAAGAGACCTTGGGCCGGAATAGAGAGGTAATGACGTCAAAACTATTTGGAAAAAAATATTATCTATCAAAAAAGAAAAGAAATAGTAAGACGAGCACATGCCTCCATTCCGAAGGCTGCAAAACTAGTCTTACAGGGTGAGGCAGTAGGAGATGGGGGCTGTAGAATTATATTTCTTCCCTCTTATAGTTTACCAATCGGAGTTACAAATGAGACGGAAATTTGAAGATAAAAGGCACGCAAAAAGAATTTATGTCCGTAGCTGGCTAATAGACTTCTACAGAACCAAAAACAAAAGTGGCAACACTTACCTTCAAATCCAAATCGCGGCCAGCGCCTGGTATTCCAGTTTCTTGCGCTGGTGGGCAACAGCTTTCCCGCGCTTCGATTGTGAGGATCCCACATCAGGCTTCGTCTGCCTGAGACCCGTAACCTACAAAAACAGATTGTCAGGCTTGTACATGAAGAAAAAGAAAGAAAAAGGAGAGGACGAGGAACAACTTGCGTGCATGTTCATCAATAAAATGGAGACAACCGTACTGATATGACCATGCATACGTACACACTCATTCGGAAACAATTAATAATATGCATGAGGTCTCCCAGCCAAATAGGTTACACGTACATGTTACACTTATATGTAAATACCATACTTCTATGCTACTCATTGTGCAGTACTAAGAGAGGCAATACTGTTCTGTTTGCACACTTGAAGAGGGTTTGCAGACTGCGTACTCACATGACAGCTTACTGTCGTTGTAGACAAAAAGAGAAGAACGAAGGACATGTTTAGAGATAGCTCAGTCCATTTGAAACCCCGATTACTCAATGGCGGTGCATGAACACACTAATACTGAAATAGTCCGACGTG